>JNDT01001050.1:0-35575 GCA_000697055.1 Saksenaea vasiformis B4078
ATACGTATTAATCACAGTACCAAGCAAAAGCTTTGACGGGTAGTAATATCCAAACCGTTCAAATACAGTTTTCAGAGCTTCATATTTCTTCTTGTCGCTATCTTCTTTTAGGGCCTTTTCCACACCCTCCTTGAAACGGGCAGATGGTCTGATAAATTCGGAACGTAGATGTACCTGTAGAAGACGTTAAATTGGATCATCCATAGACGTCTGCATGATCTCCTACCTCTCCCCAAGAAACATAAGAAACGGTGTATTCTATTGAGTCCTCTGCAGAAGTTTTCCGATTTCTTTTATGTGCATTGGAACTAGCTTCAGCAGCAACATCATAATCAAACGTTTTAGACGGTAGATGGGGGAAGCTATCATCCATGAGCAATCTATTAATGAAACTATCCGCTTCGATGGTTTTCGTGCATGCATGTTCCACGAACGGTTTGTCGGAAGAATGTTCATGAACAATCCTCAGGATGTTGTCCTTTCCCTCCTCAGCCTCTATTGCAGAGTACTCGGCGGTGTATCCATCAAAATGAAGGCCTCGCGTACATTGATTGACAACGTCATAGGTTAAAAATTGACTGAGCTGTCAAAAATGTCCGATAAGCACGTAGAAGACCCGGGTTTATCTTGTTACATTAGATGGTAATTTCTCTGCTGCGTCGTACAAGACCATTGAAGAGAAGAAGGAGACCTTGTAGTGTCTATCAAACGAGCGCTCGGAATGGCTCCGCTAAGGTTCTGTAAGCCGATGTGAGACACATCAGGTGCTTCATTATCTTAAAATGGAAAGCGCGAAGGTTTATATGTTGGGTGGATACACCCGTATCTCTCTTTTCCTTCTAGGATCACATGACACGATATCAAAGGACGAAACAGAATTCAGTGACTGAAGAAAATAAAATAAAAACTATCAATTGTTTTAATCAATCTTTCATCCTTTTCTCTTTAAATCATCAAGTGACCATTGTGCAGACCAATTTCCTTGATCTGCGGCTTTTTGGTACCATTCAATTGCTTTGTCGATGTCACCTATTATATTTGTGTAGATATCTCCAAGTTCCTTTTGCGCTTCTTCATCCCCCTGATCCGCCGCTTTTTGGTACCATTCAATTGCTTTGTCGACGTCTTTCTTTTCATCTTTGTAAATATATGCAAGATCCCATTGCGCCCACTCATTTCCTTGATCCGCTACTTTTTTGTACCATTCAATTGCTTTGTCGATGTCTCTCTTTTCCCATCTGTAAATATATCCAAGTCCGTTTTGCGCCCATTCATTTCCTTGATCTGCTGCTTTTTGGTACCATTCAATTGCTTCGTCGATGTCTTTCTCCACTCCATTTCCATAATGGTACATGATTCCAAGCGTGTATTGAGCAATTTCATTTCCTCGAGCGGCTGCGTTTTTGCACCATTCATACGCCTTGGAATAAAGTTTCCATGCTTTGTCCATGTCGTATGTTACGCCAAGTCCATACCAATACATGAATCCAAGATTATATTGTCCAATCCCGTGTCCCTGATCAGCTGCTTTTCTGTACCATTCAGCTGCTTTCTTGTTGTCTTTTTCTACACCTCGACCATACTGGTACATTTTTCCAAGTCTGGCTTGCGCGTCCGCATTTCCCCGTTCTGCTGCTTTTCTGTACCATCCAACCGCTTTCTTGTAGTCTCGATCTACACCTCGTCCATATTTGTGCATATCTCCAAATCTCATTTGTGCGTCGCTATTTCCATGTCCAGCCGCCTTTCTGTACCACTCTATTGCTTTGGCATAGTCTTTATTCACATCTATTCCACGATAATATTTCTCGCCAAGCTTGAACTGTTCCCAGCCATTGTTCCAATCAATTGAACCTTCAGACAGGCTGATATCCTTTTTGCTGTCTAAATCTACGCTTGCCTCATGATTCTGTGTATTTTCATGCCCATCTTGCACATCTTCAGCTTTGCGGTCGTCTGCTTTTTGTATTATGTTGATGCGGTTAATATCGCCGTCATCGCCAGTATCCCCATCGCCGGACAGCCTCCCTTCATGTTTGTTTTCTCGGATGGCGACTTTTTTACTCAGACGGACGTCTTGCTGCTCTCCATGCAAGCTGTCTTCATGACTGATTAGGTCATTAGAGTCGTGTTGCGCCCCTCTACTTTCTTGGCCAACAACTTCCAGTTGTACGGCAATATCATTGGTATTGCTGTTATCATCTGAATCATCTTTACTGAATATATCTTCTTCAGGTTCGTTTTGCAGGCTTTCGCATCCATTATCCATGGCTCTGTTACTGCCTTGGTCCAGAATTTGCAACCAATTCATGTCGTTGATTCTGTCACCCGTACTTTCGTCGCTTTTGACATGTTTTTTAAAAATTTCTGCGGATCTCTCTTCCATTGCATGCTCAAGCGTATTATTGGAAAATGCCTTGTCGTAAACCTCCTCCACTTGAAGACGTTCATCGTTCTCAAGGATGTCATAAATTGGCTTCACGTCTTTGTACTGGATAATGGCTGGTTTGGATCTTGTAGTCTCTTTCCAGTTTCTTAATCCATCCGCGAAAAATGATCCGGAGTCTCCACCTACCACAAGGTTGTCTAGCAAATATCGGAGAGATGTGATGAGGTTTACCTATAACTTCCCAGTCTTTGTGATTTTTTATCGCGTTTGCAACTTTTCCCGCTAAAAGTTCGCTAGACTGCGTTGGTTTATGTTCATCCTTCAATTCACTCCCGTTCCGATCCTGTACTTTCGGGCTATCTCTCTTACAAGCGATTAGACCACCTGAACGAGGAGGCAGTTGAGTAATGTTACACACGGATTAACCGCGGTACCTAGTAAGATCTTGGATGGGTAGTAATATCCAAATCGTTCAAACACATTTTGCAGGGCTTCACGTTTCTTCTTATTGGTATCTTTCTTCAACGCAATTTGCACAGCTTTTCTGAAATGATCTGTTGCTCTGACATATTCCGAAGATAGGTGTACCTGTAGGAGTCCTATGAACTGAATCATCCATAAACGTCCGCTTCATTTCTTACTTCTCCCCAAGAAATATAAGAAACGGTATACTCAACCGATTCTTTTCCAAAAGACTGTTGGCGTTGTTTACGAGCATAGCTACCAGCTTCAGCAGCAATGTCATAGGCAAACGTTTTAGATGAAAAATCGGGAAAGCTGTCACCCATTAGTAATATACCCATAGAGGTATCTTGCTCCACCATTTTCGTGCAGGTATCCTCCACGAATGGTTTGTTAGATGTATACTCATGAAGTAGTCTGAGCATGTTATCCTTCCCCTCTTCAACCTCTATGGCGGTGTATTCGGCAGTGCGCCCGTCAAAATGGAGACCTCGTTTGCACCGGTTGAAGATATCAAAGGTCAAAAATTCAGTGAACTGTCAAAATATCAGATAAGAAACGCATAGAAGAAATGAGTTTGTCTTGTTACATTATATGATAACTTGTCAAAAGGCATTGAAACTAAAGAAAGGAGTGGCACTATAGTGGCTGGCGTCCTTTTATTAATCTGAACTCTCGGAGACGCTCCTCTTAAGTTCCGGTAAAGTTTATGCTAAGCCAGTGCCACAGCAAATATGAACTTATCATACGGAGATAAATATTATTTACTTCTTGCCGGGTACCTCAACATCAAAGCGATGTTCAGTTCTACAAAAATCGCTTCTGGCTGTGGCACACATACTCATCCGCGCGTACATCTCTGTCTCGGGAATTGCTACGGACTCTCAGGGTCTGCCTCTTAGGGACACTCATGCAACATAGAGAACTGTTAGATAGGTAGCTTAAAATTTTCCGGTGAAATCTGATCGTACGCAAATACCAACGAGCGTTTGAGTATCCATGGATCGATTGCTTAGGCTTAGATAGATGAGGTAATGATATCTACCTGTAGGCGCTAAATAAGGGCTTAATTTATCTTGTAGTCTCTTTCCAGTTTCTTAATCCATCCACGAAAAATAACCCTGAACCATCACCTATCGCAAGTTTGTTCAGCAACTATCAGGAATACATGATAAAAGGTACCTATAGCTTCCCAGTGTTTGTGATTCTTGATCGCATTTGCAACGTTTTCCGCTATGCCTTCGCTGGATTGTATTGCCTTATGCTGATCCTTCAATTCGCACCCGTCTCCATGCTGTATCTTTGGGGACTCTCTCTCTTGCATGCTAGCAGACCACCTGAACCAGAAGGAAATTAAATAACGTTACACGTGTATTAACCACAGTACCAAGTAAGATTTTGGGTGCATAGTAAGATCCAAACCGTTCAAACAGAGTTTGCAGGGCTTCGTATTTCTTCTTATTAGTGAGCTTCCTTCAAAGCATTTTGCACCGCTTTCCTGAAACGGTCCGTTGCTTTGACATATTCCGAAGACAGATGCACCTGTAGGAATGCCATAAATTGATTATCCAAAAGTGTGCTCTTGATTTCCTACTTCTCCCCAGGAAACACAAGAAACGGTATATTCTTCCGAGTCTTTTCCAAAAGATCGTTGACATTGTTTACATGCGCCGCAACTAGCTTCAGCAGCGACATCATATGCGAAGGTTTTGGAAGGCAAGCGGTGGAAGCTGTCATCCATCAGTGATCTATTCTTGAAAGCATTTCGCGTCGATGGTTTTCGTACACGTGTATTCTACAAACGGCTTTTCGCTAGGATGTGCATGAACGAGTCAGAAAATTTTCCTTTCCCACTTCAATCTCACTTGCAGAGTACATATTCGGCGGTGTATCCGTTAAGGTTCATGCAAGCCGATGTGAGACGCCATATGCCTCATTGTCTTGAAATGGAAAGAACGATGAAGTAGTAATGGGTGCATAACAATAAACGACGGACAAATGTTGAGCACAGACACTAAGGTAAATGTATCTCTTGTTCGTGGATTACACAGAATCCAGAGACTAAGAAAAATAAAATCAAATTTGGCAAACGGTGCCACTGATTTATTTAATTACTTTAATTATTTGCCTGTCTTTCTCTTTAGGTCATCAGGTCTGCCTTGCGCCAACCAGTTTCCTTGATCTTTTGCTTTTTGGTACCATTCATATGCTTTGTCTGCGTCTTTGTTTTCATCTCTGTAAATATCTCCAAGTTTAATTTGTATCCATTTGTTTCCTTGATCTGCCCCTTTTTTGGTACCATTCAATTGCTTTGTCGGTGTCTTTCTTTTAATAATAGTAAATGTCTCCAAGTCTGAATTGCGCATTATCGTTTCCTTGATCCGCCGCTTTTTGGTACCATTCAATTACTTTGCCGATGTCGTTCTTCTCATCTCTGTAAATATCACCAAGTCTGATTTGCGCCCATTCATTTCCTTGATTCACCGCTTTTTGGTACCATTCAATTGCTTTGCCGACGTCCTTCTTCACTGCGTAGCTCCGATAGTACATACATCCAAGTGTGTACTGCGCATCTTCATTCCCTTGAGCAGCTGCATTTTTGCACCATTCAAACGCTTTGGAGAATAATTCTCCCGCTTCTTCAACCTCTCCTATCTCGCCAAATCCCCAGTAATACATAAAACCAAGATTATATTGTCCAATTCCATGATCCTGATCTGCTGCTTTCCTGTACCATTCAACTGCTTTCTTGACATTTTTATCTATACCTCGGCTGTATTGGTACATATCGCCCATTTTTGTTTGTGCATCAGCATTTCCAAGCTCTGCTGCCTTTTCGTACCATTCTACTGCTGCCTTGTCATCTCGATGTACACCTCGTCCATATCTGTGCATTCTTCAAGTCTGGTTTGTGCATCGCTATTTCCCTGATCAGCTGCCTTTCTGTACCATTCTATTGCTTTGGCGTAGTCTTTATCCACATCTATCCCATGGTAGTACTTTTCGCCAAGGTTGAACTGCTTCCACTCATCGTTCCAATGGAGAGAATATTCGTACTCGTTGGTATCATCTTCGTGGTCTCTGTCCAGAGAATCTTCAAGAGTTTGTGTATTTTCACGTGCATCTTGCGCACCTTCATTTTTCTGACCGTCTGCTTTTAGTATTATGCTAATATGATTAATATTGCCGTCGTCGTCAGCATCCTCATCGCTCGACTGGTTTTCTCCGTGTCTATTTGCATGATTGACTGACTTTGTGCTCAGATTGATGTCTCGCTGGTCTCCATGCAAACTGCTTTCATGGCTGGGTAGAGCATTGGAATTGTTTAGTGCTTCTCCACTTTCTCGGCTAATAACTTCGTGTTGTATGTTAATATTCTTGATATCGCTGTCATCATTAGAATCGTCGCTGAATATATCTTTGTCAGGTTCGTTTTGCCCAATTTCGTACCCATGATCTGTGGCTCTGTTGCTGCCTTGATCCAATACTCGCAGCCAACTCATGTCATCGACTTCGTCCCGCGTGTCTTCATCTCTTATGACACATTTCTTGAGGACTTCATTAGAGTTCTTTTGTACCGCGTGTCCAAGCTCGATATCAGAAAATGCCCTGTCGTAAATCTCCTCCACCTGAAGGCGCTCATCTTCCTCAAGGATATCATACACTGGTTTCAACCCCATGAGCTGGATAATGGCAGGCTTGGCTTTTGTAGTTGCTTTCCAACTTTCTAGTCCATTCACGAAGAAGACACCGGGATCACCGCCTATCACAGGCTTGTCTAGCCACTACCACAGACGTGGAATGAAGGATACCTATGATCTTGTAACTTTCGATTACATTGGCAACGCTTTCTACTATTTGACGGATGGATTTGATTGACGTACATCCAATCTCCGTCTCGCACTCGCTTCTGCTCGGTGTCTTTGAACTCGCTTTCTCACAAACGAGTAAACCACCTGATCCAGGAGGAGGTTAAATAGCATCATATGTACATTAGTTACAGTACCGAGTAAGATCTTTGATGGGTAATAGTATCCAAATCGTCCAAACACAGATTGCAGCGCTTCATATTTCTTCTTGTTGGTGTTTTCCTTCAAAGCATCTTGCAAGCCTCTTTGAAACAAGCAGTCGTCTTGACAGTGTGGAAAGCTAAATGTACCTAGCGCGGGTGCCATAAATTGTGTCATCCGTAAATGTCCGCTTTGTTACTTACTTCTCCCCAAGAAAAATAAGAAACAGTACATTGGACCGAGCCCTTTGCACAAGATCGCTGGTCCTGCTTACGCGCGCTGCAACCAGCTTCAGCGGCAATGTCATAAGCAAACGTTTTAGACGGCAAACGGTGGAAGCTATTATACATTAGTAGTCTATCCACGAGTTTATCCGGTTCAGTGGTCTTTGTGCACGTATATTCTACCAACGGCTTGTCGCTTGGGCGTTCGTGAAAAAGCCTCAGAACATTATCCTTTCCCTCTTCAACCTCTATGGCAGAGTACTCAGCAGTATACCCATCGAAATGGATTCCTCGTGCACATCGGTTGACGATATCATATGTCAGAAATTGACTAAACTGTTGAAAGCGTCGGGTAAGTACACACAAAAACGGGTTTAGTTACATAAGATGATAATTTCTCGTCCGCTTTGCAGGAAGTCATTGAAAGTAAAGAAAGGAAGGTTGCAGTATCTGCCATCTCTCTTTTTGTAACGCTGGGTATTGCTCCATTTGGAACGGTGATAAGGTTTGTGCTAAGCCAATCTCAAACGCTAACCGCGAGAAGTTCGTACTGGTGGGAAGAGAATATATGCTTTACCTACGCAACACTGACTCCTTGGTTTCTGGTGTGCAAGACTACCGCTGGTTTTGGCGCTTTTACCGGTCTATGTGCACAACCTTATATATAATCATGTGTACCAGAACAAGCAGTGAAAGTTGTTTTTAGTTATACAGAAATTCAAGTTTGTTCGGAAAGTTGCTGTACCTCCGCGATATGCAAAGGTTTCAGCAGTTTGTCTAATCTCAAGTTTCAATACTCCTCGGGACGTCTGTGCATTGGTGAGTTGGCGCTTCTCGCATAAAAGTTTAATTATTATTACTTTCAAGTCGTCTTTTATTACTCTTCCTCCGTTGTCATTATCAGTGAACTATCGTTAACCCAAATCGATTGATTCTTTTTTTTTTCTTTTACTCTTTCTCCTGACAAGCGATGACAATTCCGCTGTCTTGCCTTTTTATCTTTTGTTTGATTTGTTTCTAGCCGAGATCTTTTATTTCTTCCAATCTAACTCGCCGATCACCGAAGAATACCCAATCCAATACGAGCTCATAGGTACTCACTTAATAACGAGTCTGAATTAACTAATTCAACAAAACTTGAACTTTATCCAACTCAAAAAAAATATTTTTATCGACGCATCTGTCATATCACTGAAACTATCTAAGAACCACTTATCCGAAATCTCCAGTATAACACCGGTATGAAGAACATTGCAGTTAGAGTAGCAACGGTATAGATCATGTGAAATTCAATTAGATGGCTATGTAATGTCTACTTTATTCTGTAATGTCGCCATCATGTACCATCATCTTTTATCATTTGTATCGAAATTTTGCTCATCCACTTTAGAATGCATTACTTTTTAATTACATGGTTTGGCTTAAAGTCATGTTCACTTAAAATCTGATATTTGCAGTATTAGATGTAAAGACCGTTAAATAAGGTGTCAATAATCTTATCAATAATCTTATCAAAAACCGGGGTTAAAAATTTAAAATTTTAATCATGTTGATTTGCCTGTTTCGGCGCAAACCCGAAATATCAGCAGTTTGTGGGATCGATTTCCACGAGAGTAGTTCAGTTGATGATAACATTTGGTATCTACTACTTATTCATCCGTGATGCTTGAAAATTGTGACTACGTACGGTATCTGATGAGCTACTTTTTTTTTTGTTTTTTGATCACTGCTATCTTTGGGAACGGTCGATATCTGCAGATGTTTGATCCGTACACGCAGCCCTTTCATTTTTACTAACAAAGGAAAAAAACGAAGAAGATCCACTGGAAGAAAACAGGCAAGATTACAGCCAAATTTTTCGGTAACAAGGAGAGACTTGATTAGAATAAATCTATTGGTAGTAGCTTATATCGCGTGTGGGTACTGTATTTACAACTAGCAGAAATCATATACAAAGTTGGACGAAAATTGGTCGGCTATTATGGATCATGGTGCTGCTTTTTGGGCATTCTTCCAACAATCAATGCGCTCCCTCAGTCTTCGTTTCAAATTGAGCTGTCGGTGAAGTATGATCCTCATATCGTTCTTACGGTCTGCAAGACACACTAATGTCGACTCTAAAAATCTCCGAAGATCCTCTAGTTCTGTATCAGCATTGTCACCGCGATAAGCTTCAATAGGTATAAGGTTGCTCAAATTCAACGTCGCAGCTGATTAGCTTCAGGTTAGAGAGTTATAATTAGCCAACTTAATCCTCTTACCGTGCGGGGTATTATCAACCAGAAATGTTCTGCTCAGGTCGCGTCCCAATGCGCAAAGATCTTTAACATACATGACATCGCCTGTGCTTGAGGAACGCATCCGTATACATGATCGCCGTGTCAGCATATGACTACGTTGCTACTGTTCAGATGATCTGCGTTTCCTGTATCTTCCTTCTTATGAGAACTTACGTGATCAGTTTACGTTCAGGATCCAGACAATTACAAACCATGGTCGCATAGTCATCCTGACCTGCAGTCCAGCTAAAAAAGCCATCATTTCGTCAGTTAACCCATGTCCATGCCCTACTTCTTTTTTTTTTTTTTTTTTTACTTACACTACCACTTCAAAGATTCCAGCTGCCCACGTCAAAAACTCGGTAACACCAGGTCGCAGGATTCCCGCCAAAACGCTCCGACCATATTTGGCAAATATAACATAGTCATCTTCCAAGTTTTCGCTGTCGCTGGATTCAGTATGTAGGAGCGTTTCATCCAAATCGAGAACTAGATACAGATAGTCAACAAGAAACATCAAAATTCGTATAAAATTTACCTAAAGTCGGTTTGCTTTCGTCTTTTTTGGGTGGAAGATGGGGTCGCATACCCTTTAATCGAGCATGCAAAGACGGCCATCGAGCCATCAAGGCATCTAAAGTGGAACACTCGAAGCTTTGTCACTGTGTTAGTTGGCCAGGTTTTTGCGCAACCTGAAAAAACTTACTCATCCAATTGCTCAAGAAGGTGTCCCACCCGAATGGTTGCCTCGTCTTCAAACACCGTCTCTCGCGATCGGCTTATGGTTAACAGAGGTGGATCACTCCATGCATCTTGTTCTGTCGTTTCTTCTTTATGACCCGGCGACCGTTTCTTGCAGTTCAAGATGGCACGTTGCTTTTTATACTGGTAACGTGTGAGGACCATGATCCTCGCTTTTGAGCAGCTTTTCTAACTTCCTATTAGGAAGAAAAAGGAAAAAAAGGGGAAGGGAAATCGTCGTCCCCCAAATGCCGCTTCTTGTTTTACAATACGTATATACAACCCACTTTTGATACCTCTGATTACCTATCACCTTTTCTCTTCGCTGCTTCTGAACC
The DNA here is from genome assembly GCA_000697055.1 of Saksenaea vasiformis B4078. Lineage (NCBI taxonomy): Eukaryota > Fungi > Mucoromycota > Mucoromycetes > Mucorales > Saksenaeaceae > Saksenaea > Saksenaea vasiformis. The sequence continues at coordinate 10,444 of JNDT01001050.1, forward strand.
TATAAATTGTAGCGGGAAAAATGCAGCATCCATACCGAATGATGTTCAGAACGTATATACTGTAACGATCCTCTAATTATGCTGCACCCATCGTTGACAATGGCCAACTATGAAACCATTCTGTGTAACCATCTCCCCCAAAGCATGTCGGAGTCGAATTACTTTCAAAAGCTCTTGCAATAATCGCAGAATCGGTACCGTTTATCAGAACATAGGAAAGAGAAATTTCAAACACGTCTCTTATGTTGCTTGGATTGGGTTCTTCAACACATCTGTGCTGGATTTATTACTTATCGAAAAAATCGTCTCAATTTCAAGAGGAAAAGCTATACAGATTATTGAGTGGTTCGTTGACTGTCCTGGGTGCGCCAGATTAATCCCCAGCTTGTAATTCACTGAACCACTGGTTCGGTCTTTTCCCACAAAGACTTCTTTGCAAACCCTCAGATATGTTTTCTGGCTTACTGTTTATTGAACCTTTTTTGCGCCTCTAAACAAATTATGCGTCCATGAAGAGCCGGTATTGCGCTGTGAGAAAACTAAAATCCGATCATCAGTTAATGAACTGACAACAAACCATACGTTTACTTACATCGACTTGGCTCTCGGTGGACGCATAACTTATTGGAGCACCGTATGATAAATCGTTACATTAATAAAAAGGAACTACTTCTCGGCGTCAAGACGCATCACTTCCAGGGCAAAATCTATTTGATTCGAATGTAACATGGTATCATTTAATGCAAAGCCTCACCCAAAATCTAGTGTTATGTGAAGTTATCCTGATGAAAATCGAGTTCACCTCTGCATTCGTCCTATTATTTTTGTCCTCTATTGTAGTGTACCTGGTCTTTCCTATATGTACTTTGAAACCAGAGAATATGTCAAATGACCCAGGGTTCAAAGGCCATCATGAAAAATCGTTTTTATACGGTGTGTACTTTTAAGATGAAGCTTCTTTATGAGGTACACAATGTCTCTCCGGCGGAACCTACGGATAAATTGGCGATTTAAACCAGAAGCGCCTAGAGATCGTTCAGGATAGCCACGCTGAACTGGTTCATCTCAGCCTTTTTTTGCTTGAATACATCTGTCCGTTGGTTGTACGTCCTAACGACGACCAGGCATATGAATGGAGTTTCCAACAACGAGTCGAAGAGTCCACCATATGCCTTTTCTGTATATTTAGTCCTGCCTGTACTATGCGCCATGTTTGCTGGCCTGAGATCCAGCCCCAGCGGAGGTTGTATAGAGCTGCTAAGCAAGACGGCTGTCTAGGAAGGGCTTCACCAACTATCTCTGGTGTGAGCGGGCTGGTATCATTAATAAAAGATAGTGGGGATTGGTAGCTATTGTCTGCATGTGAAGACGTATTAGCGCACGTGGAATGAGGATACTTTCGAAGTGATTGGCTATGGATTTGGCAGCAGTAGCAAAGTAGTGAATCCCTTGGCTTGGGAGGATTGTGGATGGAGGATGCGTCCGTAATTAGCTCATTTCGCCCTCTTACAGTCTGGTAGTTTCACCATTGATCATCTCGTCATGGAAGGCGCACCATCTTTACCATCGCCTGTTATCGATGGATCGTCATACTTCTGCCCAAACTTCCTTGTGGTGGATCCATCACGATAGTTACAATTTTCCATCCGCTATTGTCTATAGTAAGACTCTCCTTGGTCGCCAGCGGTTGGTAGCTCAGGTGTTCAAAAACGGATATCAAAGGATGGTGCCTGTTTCATGTCTAGGCTGTCATCCAGAGCGCCGTAGGTAGAGGTACATAATGCGTGGTAGAGGTGTTTTAACGAGGGCATAACCCTATCATGTAGGAATGAGCCAGACTGGGCGTGCGTGTTCCAGGTGAAACATTGTACACAGCGATCCTATCGACCTTGGTTCTAGTAGTTCCCTTTATCGCCAGAAACTGTCTGACGAGACAATGTATCACTACATACGCCCAAGGGTTGTGCAACAACGCATCCTGGTAATGCGAATTTCCTGAATAGGGTGTCTGAGACACCGCTTTCAATTTTTTGTGCGTCTTTTTCTCATTTCCTTTTTGCCAAACTTGTCCAAAGACAATGGGTTGCTGTGGAAGCAAAGAAGCCCACGATGAAGTTCGTTTAAACCTAGCCATGGTCCTACATTGGCTAACGATCATTTATAGGACGATCTTCAAGCACCTTTATTGAACAATGACGAGATAGTAGGCGACAGGTAGGGAAGGAAAAAAAAAACTTACGAATGCTCCTTCGTTTTGCTCATGGCGAACCCCTTGTAGACGAATGAACTACCAAGCAGTCGAAGCATTTGATGTTAAGAAGGAACAAGAAGTTTGGAATGAGGTGATAGACCGAACTACCCAGTGAGTAGTAACAAGAAAGAAAAAAAAAGATCAAGGGTTTTCTTGTTTCTGACGATGACCAGAAATTTAATCGACATATCATGCTCGAATACAGAGCCGCTGCAAAATCGGGATATACAGGAGCGCGTTGAAAAGTATCGCGATTTGCTGGATCAAATGGATACAAAACAGACTCCTGCACAACCACTGGAAAACAATCTGTCAGCTACCGACATCCTGTTAAGTGCAAAACCTTATGGTGGCATGACAGATGGCGAACTGGATAGTTTATATCAAGCGATGGATGATATTCAAGGAGCAATCCAACGAATTCAGGTTCAGCCTGTAGGAGACATGGTTGTCCACTTGACTATGACTGAAAACTCCATGATTCGAGCATATTAAAAAAAATGCTTTTATTATTATTATTGTTTGTACATTTTTGCTTTACAGCTTTATCAAATCAACTCGTGTACGTTCCCACACCTTCGCTTCGTCACCCACACTGTTATTCGGTCGACGTGGTGGTGGATGGACCACCACATGTGCATAAGTTCCACCCGATTTTCGTTTCGACAAATAGCCTGGATTGATGCATACGACATTGTCCACCAACTAAACCAGTCATCAGTCTGAGAAGAGAGAGCAAAGCGATGACTTACCTTTGTAAAGTGTTTGAGTTGTGACGGAAGTATCAGGATATCTGGTGTAAGGTGTATCTGAATATCTGGCATTCTTTCAGCATCGATGCTGTCGCCCATTGCGGTTGGATAAAGTGGATAAAAGCTGTGATGACAATAAGCAAAAAAAAAAAAAAGGCTATTTTGAAGAGAAGCAATTTACCTTCGTTGTTGTAGCAAATGCTGTGTTAACCGACTTAATCGGTCAACTTGTGTTTTACTCCTATTGCATGTCAGTCAATTGATAAAAGAACCTGTACTCCTTCTTACTTCGCAATCTCCTCTCGACTCAAGCTGGACAACGTATCAATGTTACCTATCGTGAATGTAGTGCCGTTGATTTCTATGGATGCAGGGTTGCTTAATGACTGAACACCATTTGGTAGTAACAGGTTGCTGATCGGTGGTTGAGGAAACATGGGATATTCATGAATCATATCACTAGCATGAGGCATCACCAAAATCCGTGTTGCTGGACACTCCGCTGCCAGCCGCTCAAGGCGTCTGCGAATTTGGGCTTCGAAAAGTGTCTCTGGTAAACAATCTATCGCTCCTGTAGCAATCATTGGATGGTTCTCCGACACAAATGGCCCCAACTATACGCACGTTTAGTCCAAAGTCCAATTGCTCGCATCGTACCAGTAACAAAACGTCAGGCTTCTGTTGAACACATTTCTTTATCAATTCGTCTAGCGGCTGATATACCAAGTCGTCATCCAATGTATAGGGTCCGGCAGCAACGATCATATCTACTGCCTGTTCTTCGACCTTAACACCCTGCTGTGCTTTCTCTGCACGGAAAGAAGATGGGATTGGTGGCTTTTGAACGATGAGCATCCGTTTTACTGCTTCGCTTAGACTCACATACCATCAAAAATTTATCCACAGTAAATGCCTTGCCAGTGTTGTTAATGCCTTCTACAGCCACAATCTACATAGCGTTAGGCTATATCGCATAAATAGCCTTCTCACCTGTCCCGGGAAAAGAGAATATCTATCCACACGATCTAGATCAAGCTTGATCCGTTTACCCATACCCAGTTGCCTAGAGGTCTCCAACTGAATCGATTTCTCATTTAATTTGCCATCATCTGTCTCGCAGCAGATACGCCCAACAGCAACAATTGAACTCTGAAAGAAGAACATTAAGTTAAAGGGTAGTAGTAACGTACTAACTTGCCTGGTTCGAACGAGTTGGATTGCCAAATTCACCCTGTAATCCATACGACTCATCAATCGCCTCTGCAATATACTCGATCCAATCATCCAACCCTGTGAAACATGTTAACTCGTTTATTATCCCACAAATTGCTTTCACCTTCTGCTTTGTCCTTGATTTTTTCAAACATGTACCGGTACTGCCCGACAGGTTTCTGTGCTAGGCTGATGGATACCTGGTTGTCGTTTGCTACGGATTGATTTCTCATGGGAAGATGTGCATTGTACTGTTCATCAACACTGTGAGCTAATTTACGTCGCGCAAGTTGCGATGAAGATTGGGATCTATAACGCATGATTAGTAAATCCATTTACACCTTGTCAATTGACGTACTTTTGTGCATAGGTTATACTGGCTTCTGTGTCAACTGCCATTGCTGAGCGTCCTGAAGGAATAGCGTTGCCTCCTAAGAGGCCTCCCACACTAGTAATAATACAATAAACAATACGCCACTTGTGAAAGCAGAGAAAATAGTTTTCTACTACTCACAAGTCTTCGAGATTAGTGCTGGAGGAAGCTGGGAAACTGGAGAAACCGAATGTCTTCTCTTTTTTTATTTCTTGCGACTTCTGCTCCAGCAGCTTTTGTTCAAATTCGCGTTGAAGTTGATTCTTCATGAGTCGGACGTTCTCTACAGTGGGTGTCGCCGGCATATTGCTGTTCACAGTAAAGGCTTCCCACTTGAAATGGAGATCCTCCGCTGTCAAGTTGTAAAGTCTACACAGGGAAGACACTTCGCATGATTAGCATGTTGTAAATAACGGTGCTGGCAGACTAACATTCATCGAGCACCTCGCTGTGTTCTTGGTTTGTTAACTGGAATGTTCGAATAAGCGTATCGCGAAGGGACATGGTACGTTAAGAAAGGCGCGCGCGTTTTTCCCGCGTCGCTGCTCAAAGGGGAAATTGAGGCAACTTCAAAGCCGTCCGCGAAGACTGCTTTCTGTGTGTCCTGGAGGGACTGCTCTCTGTGTTCGAAGGAAACCTCGCACTTTCGTTTCTTGTTTGAACAACCAGATCGATCGATCAGCATGGACAATCGTTTGACCGCCGCAGGATGGCGCGCAGGAAGCTCTGCCAGATCCGTATACACTGCTTCAGAATATGAGCCTTCAGAGTTCGATCCTCAGGGTAAGCGGCGCGAAGACGACGAAAGAATAGACGGTAACTTAAAAAGTTTTGTTTGCCAGACGAAGCCTGGGACGACTGGATGAGCGACGACCAAGAAAATGCAGAGTCTCAATGTTTGTTTTGCCCGGAAATCTCGAGTTCTCCCAAGGGAACATTTGACCATTGTAAAGAAGCACACGGCTTCGATTTCTTTGCTGTCAAGCGATCACTGAGTAGGTCCAATTCATTGCAGACTGCCGTGATATGTTAACCTAGTTACCTAGAACTTGATTTCTATCAAACCATCCGCATGATAAATTATATTCGAAAAAAGGTTAGCTCATCTTTGCAGTTAAGACATATATATCCTAATTTTCGTGTCTAGGCACTTGACGAGCCAAATCTTGCTACAACAAAAGAATTCACTTTGACCGGAAGCGAGGCATTCCTGGAAAATGATGAATACTTAAAACCCGTGTTGGAGGACGATTCTCTGCTGTTCGCGTTTGAGGAACTGGATATTGCTGACGACGATGACAACGACGCTGCTGTGGAAGCATCAGCTCCTGATATGAAGCAAAGTAAGCGGATGGTTATATATATATATGTACCTAGTGTTCCTGTTGCTGACCAAATAACCAAGTTGATCTGTCCACTGTACAACCATCGACCGAACTTGAGCGACATTTGCTGCAATTACTCCAACACAATCAGACTTATATCAAGACACTCGAGGATCAATTCAACGACTATAAAGCTATGGTAAAGACAACCTTCTTTGATAACCTGGCGGATGATGCTCGTAGGTAAGCATTAGGCGCACCGTTTTGGTATGCCGGGTCCTAAATGATTTCGTAGCGAGTTGTCGGTAGCTGTGTGTGATGGAGAGCCTAAGGCTCTGGTTGACGAAGGCAATTACTATTTCAACTCGTATGCTTCCAACGGTTAGTAGAGTCGATGCTTTACCCACAACGAATTGAACACGATCTCACAGATATTCACGAGCAAATGTTGAAGGACAAAGCACGTACGGAGGCCTATCGTGACTTCATTTACGAGAACAAGGATGTGTTTAAGGGCAAGGTAAGAGAGTAAAGTAATATAGCAATAAGTGCAAGGAAACTTAAATGAGGTATGTAGGTTGTTCTGGATGTTGGCTGCGGTACTGGTATCCTGTCTATGTTTGCCGCCAAGGCCGGAGCAAAGCAAGGTAAGAGAAAGAATATAGCGCTCGTTGTGCTCACTATCTTTTTTTTCCCGCCTATTATCAGTGTTTTCCGTTGATAATTCGAACATCATTGAAAAAGCAAAATTAAACGTCAAGGAAAATGGACTCGACGACATCATCACGTAAGGATGCAGAGCTTTATATCGATCTAATATCTTTAAAAGGCTAGTGCGAGGCAAAGTCGAAGAAATTGAATTACCAGTATCCCAAGTTGATATTATCATCTCTGAATGGATGGGCTACTTCCTGCTCTTTGAAGCCATGTTGGACTCCGTCCTGGTTGCGCGGGATCGTTGGCTTGCGCCAGACGGCCTTAGTAAGTAATATGCTATGCGAGCTATCCGTTTTCTAACGGATAAAAATAGTGGCACCGAGCCATACGCGTATTTTGATGGCGGCTTTGGATGACGAGGATCTCCAGGATGATCGCATTAATTTCTGGAACGATGTCTATGGGTTCAAGATGTCTGCCATGAAAGAGCCAGTGATCAACGAAGCTCTTGTTGATTTCATCAAGCCCACATCTGTTATCACAGATATTGTGACATTGAAGGATCTTCATCTCCAAGAAATTACCGTGAAGAAATTAGATTTCATTACACGATTCGCATTGGAGGCAAAACGGGAAGGTACTATCTATGCCTTTGGCGGATGGTTTGATACCTGGTTTACACGAGATGGTCACCCGATCCCTGAGCGACAGGAGGCTCAATGTATCTCCGGTGAGACCTATCTGACTACAAGTCCATTTGGTGAAGATACACACTGGAAGCAGACAGCATTTATTCTGGAGAAACCGATCCCTGTCAAGCGAGGAACGAAGATTGCCGGTGTCTTTACTTGCCATAAGGGCATTGATAACCCACGAGAATTGGAGTGCGAAATTGAATACTCTGTGGATGGTTCATCAGAGACATTTATTCAACATTTCATTTTGCAAGCATAAAGCGTATATTCTCTCATTTCATACTGCAATTGAATCGTTTCTTTACACTATTCTAAAAATAAAATTTTGCATCCCATAAAAGAGCCAGGTTTTTTTTTTTACTAAGGAAGAGTTGATCCTTTAGTACATGCTTTTTGCTTATCCGGAGATAGTGTTTGTTTGATCAGCATAAGACATCCATGTTAGGTAAACGTAGCGATACTTGGATGTCACCTCTTCGAATTTTGTTATCAGCTGCTCATCTCTCAATTCACACTTCTCCATCATTGCGTGCGCATATCTCAATAGCTTGCGCGTGTCTGTGCGTAAATGCGATGTCAGCGTCGCTCTCGATAATCTTTCACTTTTGTGAATTTTTCTTTTAGAACTCTTTCCATTGCTTGTCTTTACTAGTAACTGTAACTGCTATCCCGCGCCTTGAGACGCGAGTGAAACGCGGCTCTTCATTGGCGTCTATGCATTATGCTATCTATGTTTATTAGATAGGTTCTTCTTAAGCGACGACCTGACAGAAAAGCAACAGAAATGGAAAAAAAGCTTACAAAGTGAGATAGAATTGAGTGGGGATGGGAAGTAATATGCTTGATGAGCATCTTTAAGAACAAGCGCCTATCAGTAAATAGCCTACGTTTTGAATTTATTCCTATCGCCATGATATTAGCATCAGTAAACTACTGGTAAGAAGATACCAAGTGCTTTGTGATTCTGGCGAAAGGTCTGGTCAAGAGTGAAGTTCGCCACTCATTCCAGCGTGATTCATCTGCTTTTTGTCTGAAGCGAATATCCAATAACCATCAAAGTCCATCGCTTCTTGAGAAGAATGTCCACTTTTGGTAGAGACCCTTGATTCAATGCATATGCGCATATAAAAACTAGTGAATCCCTTGATCTTTCGTTTTTCGCTCTTCGATAATACCGAAACAATATCTACAAGAGGAAACTCGAAATAAAGAACGAAAGATGGTGATACAATCATCGGACCCAGGCCCTCATAGGTAGAATGACCTTTCCGTTTATCAGGCCAATATCTTGGCATGAAAAACATCGGATATAGATTTATCGCAGATGACGCACTGAAGTGACGTACAGAAAGCGCACTCTTCATTCGAAGCTGATGTATCTTCAGCGGAGTCTGACTATGCCACTGTTTCCGACCCTCCCTTTTCTTTCTTTTAAAAGAGGTGGCTGTGTTGATGGCCTTGAACAATGCTATCAAGGACCCGTCCTATAGTATAGGAACAGATCCAGTAGATATGTAAGGGAAAAGAAGTCGAACTACTTTTCCGGTGTCTTGTGGCTCGGCGTTTTCTTTAAATTATGGATTAATCGTTGTTGACGCCGAAAGTTGTTTACCAACATTACGCGATACGACCGAGGCCTTCCGAAAGAAGTTGTCGGTGTTGGAAGGATATGTAACACGGTTCGTCGCACAGCTCATACACTAGTCGTCCTTCTTCCACTTGTTCGATCAAATGACCTCGTATGGTACCGTAGGCACTGAGTTCACGTCGCTCGAGAACCAGCGCAACTCATCTACTCCTTCATGGCGTGAAAGACTCGGCGAATTCTTGGAAAATGAAAAGCTGCATCTCACAGTTTTGGGCTTAACATTGGTTGACACCTTGTGCGCCTTGATCCAAATTCTATATACCTTTTTCCACGAATGCCAGACCGATTTACCCGTTGCAAACATGTATGATTCTTTGCGACACCACTGGATCATAGCATTTGAAATGGCTGAAGTTATCGGGATGGGCATCACATCGCTCTTCTTGTTTGAACTTATTCTCTGTCTGGTTGCCTTTGGACCAAAATACTGGTTCCCAGGATGGCCTCACTGGAAACTTCATATTTTTGATTTGATCGGTACTGAAGAAAGCTGTGCGTATCGGTGCATGAAAACCTAAAAAAGAATATTTTATTTTTTAGTCGTGTCAACCACCTTTATTCTTGATGTGGTGCTACATGGTAAAGAGCGCGAAGTTGTGGGGTAAGTGAACCATGAAATTTTGTAGGATCCAGACACTATACATATCACACACACATGTATTTTTGTAGACTTTTGATTGTCCTGCGTCTCTGGCGTATTGTGAAGGTGGCAGATGCTGTTGTCATGGGCATCAGTTACAGAAACCAACAGGAGTTAGAGCAACTCCGAGAAGCCAATCATACTTTGGAGAAGCAACTGCGACACGAACGCAAGTTACGCGAAGAGCTGGAAGCGAAACTGGAGCATAATTAGATTTATTTTGATCCTTAGTTCTATACAGATTAAATACAATGGTTGCTTCAGCGTCTAGAGCTTGAAGGAGTCCATTCGCCAGGTTGGAATGTGTCACCTTGACCTTGAGGTTGAGTTGTTGTTTGTGTGTTTCCGCCATCTTCTTTTGCTATGCATTGCATTAGAAATAAGACGCCAATAATGTATTCTTACGTGTAGCTGCACCCAGTTGTGGCGCCTGTTCGTCTGATTTTTGCTGCTGCAATTCCAATTTTCGCTATTCAATCCTAGTTTAGGCATGTACGTCATCTAACATCTTTCTTCCTTACTTGTTGCCACTCTTGTTCTACCCGATGCGCTCGTTCTTGGATAATTGCCTTTCGCCTTTCTTCCAGTAATAAGTCCTGAACTGAAGGTGCCTCGTATCGAGTATGCCGTAACCACGCCTGCCATTGCACTGTCCTTTTTGTTTAAAAATTCGATGCCGTATCGTTATGTGTTATACACCCACCTGGGATTTGCTCTTGTCGGAAAAAGGCATAATCAGGTTCTTCCTTCATTTGTACCCAGCGTTTTTCTCGTCCACCTATGTCCATGTTAAACGATCGTCGGGATCTCAAGCTTGCATAAGCTACTTACCAAGGGGATTGGGCATTTCCCAGTATTCATTTCCATCCAGATCTGTGCCAACTAAGACATGTTTCTTCCAGGGAAATCGGGTAGCTTTGTACTCCTGACTTATGCGTTTCAAGATCGAGAATGCAGGTCTTGACATTTTTGATTGCCAGGCCCTTTTCACCAGCAGGAAACAGACCCCACACTACAAATTCACGGTATATATATTTAACCGAAGTGGCTTATGGCTTGCCATGTGCGTTACAGATGTGAAGAATTGGGAAAAGAGGGGAAAAAAAAAGTTGATAGAAAAGTAGGACAATCACGTATTAAAAAAATCGACAGACTTGGCACACAGAAGCAATGGATGAGTAAAGCATGATCAACAGTGTGATCAACCCACTGAGGATAAGATAGATACCTTTTTACCTGAACACAGTAAGAAGGATATATAGCAAATTATCTTTCTCATGTTGTCTGGATTGTGCTCGTCAACATGTCTCATCTGACTTTGTTACTTGTCCAGAAATAATTAAAAAAAAAAGTGGGAAGACTTTACTGGATCTCGAGAAAACATTTCCACAGACTGGATGCACACAGTTTTCCAGCCAGATCAGAAAAATAAATGGTTACAGTCGTTACTTCCGGGCGGATGCGATCTACAGATGTTGCATGCGGTTTTGCACAAAACTTTTTAAATTATTTGGTGTGGCATTCAACCGAGTTAATACAAGTAATGACACTGTATCGTCAAGTAAAGTGCAGAAAATCTGCCTTACTCTTTTAATAAATGCAGTAAGCTAAAGTGAATGATACAAATTTACATGTTGCTGGTGTATTATAATCAATAAAACTCGTCTTTCAGTACCCAAATGCCTTTTCCATCCGTATTCTTTTCGAATTTTGCAATGGCTTGCAGCATCTTTCGGAAAACCACCACTTGGTCCTTGTTGATGTCAATTTTCAAGGCATCCATGATATTACCACTGGTTGCACGTCCGTTATTCTCTGACAGATAATCGCGGATCTTCACAATCAATCCCTCTTTTGTGTCATTGTTCAGAATTTCCGTTGATACTACAGAGAAAAGCTTGTCAATTACTGATTTCATTATTGCTGCTAGCGTGCTTCCTACCTCCAACTGGTTTTGGCACATCATCAGTGCCTTTCTCCATTGCATTTCTTTCACGCATCCGAGCTATCAGAACACTCGAACCAACGACAGGGGGATTGCGATCTGCGGTACTCTTGAATCCAGAGATGGCACCGGAACCAAACCGAGGAGCCATGGATGATAAGGGAGACGCCGTTCCAGGTACTGGTTTATCTGGGACTGTTGAGGAGGGTATAAGATTGATCTTCTGACCGAAACGCGGTGGTGTTGATGTGGATCGTTCTGCAGAAAAACGTACCGGCGCTCCAGCCGAACCTTTTTCCATGTACTCTGTAAGCTTTCTCGTTCCTTTTCTTTCCTATTCTTACCAGATCTCCCTGTCCACGTAGGCGTTCCAATCTCGACTCTTCGTCTTTGTCGCCTGGATTCTTTTAACGCTTCAGCCGCTCGTTCCGCAATAAGAGTAGCTATCATTTCTTTTAGTAAATCACAAATAATAAGATTCATTCGTTCGTCGGTACCTTCCCGTTCAACAAAAACTGTATCCTGCGATGCAGAATTAACAATTTTATCATGTTGCAAAGCACTCTGTATTCCGGTCATTTCGAACAAGCTCTGTAACACGCTATCTTCACTGCTTGATGAAGTACTCGCTTGTTTCTTATCCGATCGTTCCGTCTCGTCGTCTGCTTCGCTGTAAAGATAATAGGTAAGCCATGCGTTTGTGCAGTTTCAATTTTTAAACTTACAAGTTTTCTATATGGCTTACACCGCTCAATGTCTGAACCTCGGCTTCAGCCTTACTCTTCGTAGTCGACCTCTTCTTTTTCTTTGCTTGGCGGCTTCCGGGCTGATTTTCATATTTTATCTCTGTTCCTTCGAAAAGCTTCCCCGTTTCCGTTCCGGTGGCATCTTCAGCTCCCAATGTAAATAACGACCTCAGATTTGTCGCCTACGATGATATCAATCAGTATGGCTCTCGGTGATACGGAAACCCACATCAAAGAATCGCTTTTGTTTTGGATCCTTGAGAATTTTGTTGGTCAAAAACTGCTTGTAGATCTGCCGATGATATATTTTTTCCTCTATCGTGCCACTCGTCATTAACCGATATATTGTTACATCCTTTGTTTGTCCAAGTCGCCATGCTCGCTCTCTTGCTTGCATATCTGTTGACGGATTCTGATAATTATTATGTAAGTACCAATCATTGTATCATTTCATCTTACCCAGTCAGGGTCAAAAAGAATAACTCTATCAGCGCCTGTCAAATTTAATCCAAGACCACCAACTTTGGTCGTAAGCAGAAAAATGTAAATATCCTCTTCAAGGTTGAATTCATTCACAAGGGTCATCCGTCGATGCACTGGCGTCGTTCCATCCATTCGTAAATATTTATAATTGAGTCTCCGCACCATGATCTCGAGAATGTCAAGCATTTGACGTGTTTGACTGAAAAGAAGCACTCGATGACCTTGGCTTTTCCAGAGATTTAGTAGCGCACGAACAACAACCATCTTTCCACTTTTCTGAGGATCGCCATAGGTAGGATCCTGTAAAATCTTGTCGTTATTACTTACCATCGAATGTATCATATACACTTACCGAACGATCAGCTGTCACGTTTAAGACATCCGGATGGTTACATATTTTGCGCACAATATCAATACCGTAAAGTACTTGTCTTCGACGCTCAAGGATCGCATCCATTTCCTTTGATTGAATAAATTGAAGATAGATTTGCCGTTGTTCCTTTGTTAGTTTGCAGAACAGCACCTTTCCAATACATAATGTGAATTTCAGTGGTTGCACAGTAGTAAAGTAATTTACCTGTTCGCTCTTCTTTGGCAAATCAGCTGCAACGTCAACCTTCATCCTCCTTAACAGATATGGGTTGATCAAGTCCCTTAACATACACGCACATTTGTAGGCTGTCTGTACTTGGACATTGGTTGCATTAGCATAGCCGCCGATATTGATGGGAATAGAAAATTGAGTCTGGAAAACCGGCAGAGTCTATACAGCATGTAGATTAGTTCCAACTAGTTCAACTCTCTTCACATCGCTACTCACTCCTAGTCTTCCAGGGAAAATGAAATCAAAAAGTGACCACAGTTCCTTGAGGTTATTCTGAATAGGGGTTCCTGATAAGATAATTCTGTGGGGTGTCTATTCATTGATATTAGTATACCACCAGAGTTTTACACTGATGATAGATACCTTGATTCGTTTACATGCTAACGTAGTTTCCGAATCCGGATTTCGTATCTTATGGCCTTCATCCAAAACAACGTAGCCCCAAGGGTTTCTTAGGAGAAGTTCACGGTACGTTTGTACACCACTATAGGTAGTGATGAGAATGCCACCTAAGAACATGCTGTTAAACCTATGACTATCATGCTATCAATGAATACCTTCTTTCACAAATCGATTGACGACGGTGGCAGCCTTTTTTCCAGCCTTTGTCCATCGAAGATTGGATTTAACCCGACTTTTACGCGGTTTTTTGCGGATACCCCGTCTATCTGGCTCGAACTCGTCATCTGGATCATCATCCGACAGTTCTATCGTGTCTACATGAAAAGAGTCATCGTCGCTAACAGCACTTCTGATTCCACATCCGGTAGAATGCAGAATAGCGACTTTCATTGGAGGCCACCATCGATGAAACTCTTGCACCCACTGCTTCATAACCGTCGCTGGACACACAATTAACGTAGGCTTCCCAGGTCCCAAGATTCGCGAGTAGTATAATCCAGCCAGAAATGAGGCTATCTGCACCGTCTTGCCTAATCCCTGTAAAACCATACAGTGTCAGCATAAGAGCACAAGGTAACCATGATGTATACCATTTCGTCGCCAATGATGCCTCCAACTTTTTGACAATGCAACTCCCATAACCACTTAACACCTACAAACCACCCTTTTAGTCTATGTTCCTCCTAATAACTTCATATGCGATGCCTACATGTCTTTTGATAGTCAAATAAGTCTTTCCATAATTCGCCAGGAATACGCATTCCCCCATCGAATCGAGCATCTGCAATTGCCGGGTTCGGTTCGTATATTTCACTTGACGGATCAAATGCATCGTCCTTCTCCAGTTCGCTCTCAATTTCCTCTATTGACATATTGTCCGCACCAGGCTATTGGAATTGTATCGTTTTTTTTAGCAACCAAGCTAAATAATTCCAAAGTAACATACCGTATTCATTCGGTAACGTATAACTCTTCTGTTAAGGATCCATTCATTTAGACGGTTCTAAACAATGGAAGTGAGCACGGTAAGCAACGCCTTGTATATCTTACTTTATAATTCGCTTCATTCCCATCATCGTCAAACATCTGTTCAAGACTTTGCATAGCCCTCTTTTTCGCTATTCGTTCGCTATCATCAGAAGATTCGGCAGATTCTAACGCAAACGATTCGGCTTCACTGTCTTCCTCTTCTTCTTCGGACGTTTCGTATTCCTCGTCGGATCGTTGCTTACGCTTGCTGATTTTTTTCGTTGGCCTTGGCTGTCGTTCGTCCTTGCGAGTTGTATCTTCCTTGTGATGTGTTACGTCGAATCTCCGTGCCAGATCACGATGAGATAATGCTTCTGAGCCTGGAAGAATTAAACCGGAAGCTACAATGAAGGCAGTAACTTAGTACATTGCCATTCAGCAATATGTATCATTACTAGAGGAATCAGCGACCGGTTCTTTCTCAAAATCAGTTACTTGGGCGAAAGGTGTGATCTTTCCCGTTCGGATAAGATATTCTCGGTAGGATTCATCATCTCGTTTTTCATTAGCCGTCTCGGCTATATATAAATTAGCGTCATCTTATGGCAAAAACTATTTCTCGACATTTACGTGTCTCAACATGCGACTTGTTACTTGCAATTTCGCGATCTTTTATTCGTTTCGTGATTTCCTCCTCATCCTTTCTAACAGAACTCAAACGACCAGCCTATAAAGAGTGATAAGTTACTCAATTGACATACCAAGCGCTACCTCTTCATTGATTTTCGATAATAGCCGATCTTTATCTTTTGTCGCAGGATCTTTTAATTTTAACTTTAATGCAGCCAGCTGCTTTTGCGTCGCTCTGTTTAGACGTTGTAAGAGCACGGACATGGAAAATAACCCAATACAAACTCAATTTCTTTTCGGGTTTTCTCGAGTCGCTTTTGATCTAATGCATCATCCCGCTCTCCTATGGCTTTATCAATCTGGAAACCGACCGTCGTTTATTAAGCTATTCGCCTTATGCAAATACAAGAATACCTGGCTCATAATTTTGCGTTCAAGAAAATTCTGGTCAACTAGCCCAACACCGAGATGTTTTAGTTCATGATCAACCTCGCCACCTTCATTCTGTGGGGATCTGCCTGCATTTTCTTCTGTAACGTTAGGAAGTTCGGAAGAATCTACGTTCATGTCGTCTTCGTCCGAAAAGAACATTTCGTCCGACAACGATGACGTTGACATGCCATCGTTACTATCGTCCATTTTATTGTCAAGAAAGCAAAGCTGAAATCGATTGCAATGTTAAAAACCGCAGCACACACCAGCTCAGGAAAGTTGCATGGTTGTGACTTGGTACCACCTTGAGTGGAAATTGGACCCTCGCACGCACGCCTCTTGCGCGCCGCTTGAAATGACTCCCAAAGCATTTTTGTGTAAATTTATCTCCTTTCTCTGGGAATCATGAAATTCTGTCATCGGCACATTTATGCCGAAACAACCAGTATTATGTATCAAGTATATTGAATAAATAGGCCTTTTTCGCGTTGATCTAATTCGTTGGGTCAACAATACATCGACGAAAACCTATCAGTAAATGTAAAGGGGTTTTCAAGGGAAGAGTACACTGCCTCCAACAAGCTGATCTGTTGGGAAGTCTGGATGTATATCATGAAATAAAGATTTTGCACTGGCCAAGTTTCGCCTAAGTTGTGGTTACCTGACAGAAAGCAACTACATGTAGAACTGATTCTGCTCAGCCGAGGTAGTTTCTTCACTGATTGCTCTGCTTCCCTGGGTTTTGGTTCGCGTCTTTCGGCAAGATCTCCGATCATCTCGATCGCCGCAGATAAAGCCCATCGTTGTTCCAAATGGATGTCAGGACGTATCCTTCCAACCAGTTTGCTGCACGTTATCAGCTATTTATGAAGTCAACCTTACCAAGGAAAGGAATAATCGACAGGCGACAGCAAATGTATGCGAAAAATTCCTACAGTTTTGAAGACCACTCACACGAAGCCAAAATGGATCACCCCTCCTACTAAAGAGCAGTGCAGTATGCTCAGGAGAGCGTTCAGTTTGGAGAAAAGGTGAGGCATGAATGCTCGGCGGATGAGAACGAGTACCCACTGACAGCTACGCTTATTAAAGAATTGCAAAAGAGTGAAAATTACGCCTTCGTCGGGGGATAAACGAAGAGGGACTGGAAAGCGTGTTACGAGAACGGGAAAGTCCAAAAATCTGATGCCGCGGCCCTAAGACAGGTCATCAAACCATCCCCTATCATAAGTGATCGCACTTATTCTCCGTACGCCTCATGACTACTTCTGATTAGAAAAGAGAAAGTTTTGCGGCGTTGCGGAGCCATATTGTATAGCTGATCTACTGGATAACGCATATTTCCAACAGCTACCTCATCCAAATCTATAGATGCTCTTCTATATTTCTCCTCTTACGCAGACCTGTCGACTGCGAACTATTGTTGCATCAGAACCAATCCACCTATTGGCCATTTTTTGGTCGTGGAATTGATTAAGGTTGGATCTCTAGCTAAATACACACGTCCGACCGTTTATTATCTTGATACAAATCGGCAATGTTGCCGGTTTTTGCTATAGTTCTTTTATACATAACATGGTTCTCATCTAGAGAGTCTTGTCAAAGATGGCAGTGAGGGAAGCCCAGACAGTCTTGGGGGATTGGGCGGCATCAACGCCGTACCAGATACCCTTCTTCTTATAGTAATCGACGACAGGACCGGTCTGCTTGTGGAATTGATCCAAACGCTTCTTCAAGGTCTCAGCATTGTCATCCGAACGCTGGATGAGAGGTTCACCAGTAACGTCATCCTTCATTGGGACCTTAGGAGGGCTGAAAGTATTCACAGTAAATAAAGACGCGTTTCCCTTTGAGATATTTACTTACTTGAACTCTCTATGGTAAGATCTACCAGAAGCGGGGTGAATCAAACGTCCAGTGATACGAGAAACGAGAAGGTTGTCGTCAATAACCAACTCAACGACAGAGTTCAAGGGCTTCTTTCTCTTTTCCAACATTTCGTCCAGTTTCTCTGCCTGAACAACAGTACGGGGGAATCCATCGAGAATGAAACTATGCGAGAAAAAAAAGAAAGAACAATGATTAGCTAAGCTAGTACGGGTCATTTTTGTACCACTCGATTCCCCCATTTGAATATGTATAATCATCAACCCAAAAATTGTTAAATTAACGCACACGTGAAAAAAAAAGCACTTGATGTACTTTCAGGAACCAAAATAACACGGTGTACTTACCCATTCTTGCACTCGGCGTTGTTGTCCAAGTTTTCCTCAATCATACCGACAACGATTTCGTCAGACACGAGACCTCCAGCATCCATGACCTTCTTGGCCTCCAAACCGAGAGGAGTCTTGGCAGCGACAGCAGCTCGAAGCATATCGCCAGTGGCCAAGTGGCAAGCGCAGAATCGTTCCTTGATGGCGGGTGCTTGCGTACCTTTACCTGCACCAGGAGGACCCATAATCACCATCCGAAGTTGTTCCTTTGGCAAGCCTTGAGCGACCTTCTTCTCAAGAGCTTCGAACTTTTCATGAAGAGACTGAATGTTCTTCTTGATTTCTTCAAGGACAGCGGATTGTTTGTCAGCCATGGTGATAGAGTGTCTACGCGATGGAAGAAGTACAGGGGGCCAGTCTCTCAGAAATGGCTTTCCTTAATGAAAATCAGCGGCAAGTGACGGCGTTCATGACTGGTATTTGATGATGACGAAGGTTTTTTTTTTTTTTTTTTTTTTTAGTGCAGCAATTCCGGCTTCGGAATCTCTCCGGAGTTGCAGTCTTGCATATTGTTGAGAGTGTGCCTTTTCTGTCACTTGGGAAAATTGATTAGAAGCAGCAAATAGAATAAAGAAATCTTTTAGATAAAGAAGCAATATGCCACTGTTCTAAGATCATTTGTGAAAAAGGATTCCACTTTAGTCATTCAAAATGTGCGGTGTTCTATCAGGCCGGGTAAATTTATCTCTTTGGGGTAAAGATTGGCCTAAGAGCTTATTTTTGGATATTCTTTTTAGTTACTGACTGTCGTTACTTAGGATGGAGTGAAAGTAGTACAAACAAATAGAGCAGCTTTTCTTAACTGAGACTCACAACGTGCCATGGGACGCATCTTTACAGTTATGCCTTGAGATCGGTTTACCTGTTACACAAAGCGCATACAGGAAGTAGTATTAGAAGATGTTGAGCCATCCTTTCTGAATACAATGCATTGACAGAGAGATCTTGCAGGCGCAGAGATATCACCAATGGTTCCTAAGAAAAGAGACGTTGTGACAGAGAGAAGTAAGAGTGGCTTTAATTCGACTGAGTCTTTAATCGCAGCGATCATGGAAAGAGAGAGCTTCTTCTCTTTTTTTTTTTTTAATTATTCATCATTCTTCTTTCTTTAAATCTTTGAGTACCCGTTTTTCCAACAAACCTTTGTCATTCTTTGCTTTTGTTGTAGTACCTAATTGCTTTGGCGATGTCCGTGATATCTGTAAGATATCTCGACGTTTCTCTTGCGCATCTTTATTTTTTTGATCCGCCGCCTTTTGATACCATTTAATTGCTTTGTCAACGCCTTTCTTTTCATGTCTATAGATATCTCCCAATATATCTTGCGCATCTTCACTTCCTTGATCCGCTGCTTTTTGGCACCATTCATACGTCTTGGAGTACAATTCCTCTGCTTTCTCATTGTCCTTCTCCACACCATATCCCTACCGATGCATAAGTGCAGGATTGTATTGCCCAATTCCGTGTCCCTGATCAGCTGTTTTCTGGTACCATTTAACTGCTTTCACATTGTCTTCATGTATATCGCGTCCATATCAGGTAAATATCTCCAAGCTTGGCTTGGGTATTGGCATCTCCCTGCTTCGCTGCTTGTCCATACCACTCAACTGCTTTCTTTTGTTTCGATCTACAACTCATCCATATTTGTACATATCCACAACTCTGGTTTGCGATTGCAGAGTATTCTGCGGTGTATCCGTCAAAGCGGATGCCTCGGGTGCTTGGGATGGCGCCATTTAAATTCCGTCAAGTTTCATGTAAGCCGATATGACAAGTCAGTCTCCTCATTATCTTAAAATGGAAAGCATAAGCACTGTTGGTGGATGAACCAGTGATGGGCGCATAGCAATAAATGATTGACAAATGTTGAGCACAGACGCTAAGGGAGATATAACCAGAGACTAAGAAAAATCAAGTAGAATAAAGACATCGTTGATTATTTTGATTATTTGCCCGTATTTCTCTTAAAATATGAAGCATCCCTTCCAACCACCAAGCTCCATTATCCTTTGCTTTCTGGTACCATTCAATTGCTTTGTCCATGTCTTTTCTTTCATCTAAGTAAATATTTCCAAGTCGAGTTTGCGCTGCATCATTTCCTTGATTCGCTGCTTTATAGTACCATCCAGTTGCCTTGTCGATGTCTTTCTTTTTATCTCTGTAAATATCTCCAAGTCTGATTTGTATGTCCTCATCCCCTTGATCCGCCGCCTTTTGGTACCATCCAATTGCCTTGTCGATGTCTTTCTTTTCATCTCTGTAAATATCTCCAAGTCTGATTTGCATGTCCTCATCCCCTTGATCCGCCGCCTTTTGATACCATTCAATTGCTTTGTCGATGTCTTCTTTTCTGTAAATATCTCCAAGAATGATTTGCGCTTTTTCATTTCCTCGATCCGCTGCTTTTTCATACCATTCAATTGCTTGGCAGATGTCTTCCTCAATTCCATGTCCCAAGTAGTACATCTTTCCGAGTGTGTACTGCGCATCTTCATTTCCTTGAGCAGCTGCATTTTTGCACCATTCAGCTGCTTTGGAGAACAGTTCCTCTGCTTTCTCCTCGTCCTCCTCCACACCATCTCCCCACCAATACATCTCTCCAAGATTATATCGTCCAATTCCATGTCCCTGACTAGCTGCCTTTTTGTACCACCCTGCACCTTTCCTATCGTTGTACATTTCTCCAAGTTTGACTTGTGCATCCGCATTCCCCTGCCCCGCTGCCTTTCTGTACCATTGGATTGCTTCTTTATCGTCTCGATCTACACCTCGTCCATATTTATGCAAATCTCCAAGTCTGATTTGTGCTTCACAGTTTCCCTGGTTAGCAGCCATTTTATAGCATTCGATTGCTTTGACGTAATCTTTATGCACATCTATTCCACGATAGTATTTCTCACCAAGCTTGAACTGCCCCCAGTCATCGTCACAGTCGATCGTATCTTCGTGTAAGTTATCATTTTTCTTGTGATTTCGTTCCATACTTGGTGCGCCATCACGTTCCTCATCAATCTCTTTCTGTTCAAAATCACTAGTATCGCCATATTCATCGGTATCCTCGTCACTAAATATGTCTCCTTCAGGTCCGGTTTGCCCAGTTTCGTTTCGAGGGTTCATCGCCTTGTCATTTTGGCGGTTTTCATCTTGCATACTTTCACCTTTTGCCTTATATCCATTGAAAGCTGTGACATCGCTGTTTTCCATTGGCTTGTTGAAGTGACCATTATGAAACATCTTGTAGTAGATATCTTTCACTTGAGCACACTCGTCTTCCTCGAGTAGCTTGTATATTGGCTTTACTTCTCTGAGTTGGATGATGGCTGGTTTGGATTTGATGGTTTGCTTCCACTTTTCTAATCCATGTTTGAAGAAAGCTCCAAGATCGCCACCTATCAAGATGCTTGTCTAGCAGCTGCAAGAAATACGCTTGGGCAATACCTATGACCTTCCAATTCTCGTGCCTTTTTATTGCTTTAGATATATTTTCTGCTATATCGCCGTCGGAGTAGGTTTCTTCATGCATGATATCTGTTATGCTTTCTCTCTGGATCTTTAAACCTTCCTTTTTACAAGCCAATAAACCACCTAAAGTAGGAAATTGTTAGTTTGGGTTTTACATCGGGCCATAATACCAAGCAAGATCTTTGATGGATAGTAATACCCAAAACGTCCAAATACGTTTTGTAGTGCTCTGTACTTTTTCTCGTCGGTGTCTTCCGTCAAAGCTTGTTGCACAGCTTGCTTGAAATTAGAGGTTGTTTTGATAACTTCAGAAGACAAGCGCACCTAATGTAAATCTTATTAGTTCTAATACTTGTAGAACGTCTCGTCGAACATTACTTCTCCCCAGGAAATGGAAGCAACCGTATATTCGATCGCACTATTTCTAGAGGATTGACGATTACGTGTACGCGCACAGCAGCTATTTGCAGCAGCAATATCATATGTGGACTTTTTGTACGTGAAATTGTGAAAACTGTCATCAAACAATAGTTCATTCACGAAGTTATCCGGATCGATGATCTTTGTACACATTTTCTCTACGAAGCGCTCGTCACAAGGGTATTCATGGAGAAGACTTAGCACATTCTCCCTTCCCTCTTCGATCTGTATTGCAGAATACTCAGCGGTATATCCACCGAAATGGAGACCTCGTTTGCATCGATTGAGGACATCGTATGCTAGAAATTCACTCAACTTTGAAAGTGTCAGATAGACGCGCATAAGTAGATGGGTTTTCCCTGTTACATTAGATAAAGACTTCATGTAAAAGTAAAGGAAGAGATGATATCGTAAATACCGCTTTTTGTTTCTCCGTAGAATTATGCATCTATGAACTGCAGTATCCCCCTTTATTGACCGCAATGCTTGGAATGTCTAGTCTAAATCGCATCAAATGCCAAACGTGAAAGAGCTTGGTTAAGTGTTTAACTTTACCGGTTTAAATAACGCCTGTATCCTTGTCATGTTGATGCAATAACTAAACCTGTGTGTAAAATGATCACCGCTGGTTGTAATATATCTGCTGATCTACGTGAATAAATATGTACATTGGAACATATCAAGAAAGAGACACAACGGCGATGATGCTACCAAGTTCGACTTCTCTATTTCATGCGGTGCAATATTGAAGGTATTAAGCCGGATATAAAGGTTGGCCTAGATGAACATACAAAGTGAAATTTCTTTAGGCCCTGCTTCTAATATCTTTGTCCATTGGATGGCTTGTTTATATCTTTCATTTCATCTCTGTAGATACCTCCAAGATTGATCTGTGCCTCTCCGTTTCTTTGATTCGTTGCTTGTTGATACCATTCAGTTGCTTTGTCGGTGTCTTCCTTTTCATTTTTGTATATATCTCCAAGACTGATTTGCGCGTCTACATCTCCTTTATCCGCTGCTTTTTGGTATTATACAATTGCTTTGTCCGTGTCTTGATATTTGTAGATATCCCCCTTCTATTTGTGCATCTTCATTTCCCTTGATTTGCCGCTTTTTGGTGCAATTCAATCGCCTTGTCGATATCTTTCTTCACTCCAGTTCCGCAATGGTACATATCCCAAGATTGTATTGCCCAATTCCATGTCCCTGAATGGATGCTTTCCCATACTATTCAACTGCTTTCTTCTGTCTTATCTACACCTCGCCTGCCGCGGTAGCTTCAGCAGCCAACATTTTAGACGGCAAACAGGGAAAGTCGTCGTCCATCCATGAAATGATCCGCTTCGATGGTTTTCGTGCAAGTTCATTCCACAAAATGTAAACCAATGTGAGACGTCGGGCGCCTCATTATCCTAAAATGGATAACATGAAGGGTTGTATGTTGGTGGATGAATGAGTGATGAGACGCATAGCAGCAAACCATATGCCTTCTGTTCAAATAATATAGGCAAAGTGTTGAGCACAGGCACTGATGAAGATGTATCTCTTTCTTTTCTTCTCGGATTACGTGACACAATGACAAAAACAAATGGAATCCAGAGATTGAGAAAAATAAATAAAAATTGTCAAATTATTTTAATCAATTTTGTATCCTACGCTTTAAATAATTAAGTTCGCATTGCGCCAAGTAAGATCCTTGACACGCTGCTTTTTGGTACCATTCAATTGCTTTGTCGATGTCTTTCTTGTGCCATCTGTAAATATCTCCAAGTTCCATTTGCGCATCTTGATTTCCTTTATCCGCTGCTTTTTGATACCATTCAATTGCTTTGTCGATGTCCTTTTTTACATTGCTGTAAATATCTCCAAGTTTCATTTGCGCATCTTGATTTCCTTTATCCGCTGCTTTTTGAAACCATTTAATTGCTTTGTCGAGGTCTCCAATTTTCCTTCTGTAAATATCTCCGAGTTCCATTTGCGCATCTTGATTTCCTTTATCCGCTGCTTTTTGATACCATTCAATTGCTTTGTCGATGTCTCTCTTTTCCCATTGGTAAATATATCCCAACCTCGCTTGCGCATCTTGATTTCCTTTATCCGCTGCTTTTTGAAACCATTTAATTGCTTTGTCGAGGTCTCCAATTTCACTTCTGTACATATCTCCAAGTTTGATTTGCGCATCTTCATTTCCTTGATCTGCTGCTTTTTGGTACCATTCAATTGCTTTGTCCGTATCTCTCTTTTCATATCTGTAAATATATCCCAACGTCTCTTGCGCATCTTCATTCCCTTGATCTGCTGCTTTTTGGTACCATTCAATTGCTTTGTCGATGTCCTTCTTCGTTCCATGGCCCCAATGGTACATCTTTCCAAGTGTGTGTTGCGCATCTTCAGTTCCTTGATCTGCTGCACTTTTGCACCATTCATACGCCTCGGACCACAATCTGTCCGGTTTCTCCCTGTCCGTCCACACGCCGTCTCCCAACCAATACATCACTCCAAGATGATATTGCCCAATTCCATGTCCCTGATCTGCTGCTTTTCCGTACCATTCAACCGCTTTGTTGATATCTTGATCTACACCTCGCCCATAGTTGCACATACTTCCAAGTTTGGTTTGTGCACCAGCATTACCCTGGTAAGCCGCCTTTTTGTACCATTCAACTGCTCTCTTGTAGTCTCGATCTACACCTCGTCCACATCTGTACATATCCCCAAGTTTGGTTTGCGCATCGGAATTTCCCTGCTCTGCTGCCTTTTGAAACCAATCGATTGACTTGTTGACATCTTTCCTCACCTCTTCCCCCCAATAGTACATCCATCCAAGCGTCATTTGCATTTCTTCATTTCCCCGATATGCCGCTTTTTCGTAACATTCAATCGCTTTGTTAATATCTTGACTCACACCGTCTCCCAAACGATACATATGTCCGATTTTTTTTTGCGCATCCTCATTTCCTTGACCCGCCGCTTTTTCGTACCATTCGATTGCTTTGAGCTTATCTTGCTTCACACCAAATCCCCAATAATACATCCATCCAAGTTTAGTCTGCGCATCTTCGCTTCCTCCATCTGCCGCTCTTCTGTACCATTCACACGCTTTAACATAGCTTTTATCCACATCAATTCCATGATAGTATTTCTCGCCAAGTCTGAACTGCTCTCGTTCATCGTTTACATCGAACGCATCATCATAGACGCCGATATCCT
>JNDT01001063.1:0-12335 GCA_000697055.1 Saksenaea vasiformis B4078
TGCCAATCCAAACCTAAACGTCCTTCAAGGTATTGTAGAAAACTACTTGCATATAGCTTCTAACACGTAATGCTGTTAATAGTGTCTACTTACTCACATGTGACATCAACTGTTCCAGTTCAAAACACGGAAGATGGCACATTGGACTTCGCGTCACAGAAGACAGTCTTGGAACAGAGAATGCAAAACTTCCTGCAAGAGTTCCAAAGCTGTGAAGGATGCTCGCCTGAAAAATTTCTGGAGATAAAGAAGTATTCTGATGCTATGGAGTATGCTTGGAGCAAAGAAGAAGTGTTTCCTAATACGAATTTGTCAACCCAAAGATAAATAAAGAGAAATGGTCACATTTCGATTTCAATGACCGAATAAAAGTTTGTGACACATGACATAAATCGCTTAAACACGGACCACCTGTCACAGCTCAAAAGAGAACAGCTTTGTTTCACTTGCTTTTGGACAGCTGATTCAGTATGGCGATGGACACAAAACTGATCCTTAGCCTGGTCAATCGCATTGCTGTTCGAGTAAGCCGATCTTTATAATCGACAAACTTTTTTCGGATTAACAACATTGCCCATTAGTTGCCCACTCATCCTGGTGTCACGATGCAGCAACATTTAGACACTGATCAAGTACTACAACAAACGTAATGTCACGCCTTATCAAATAAGCTGCTCTATTGACATGTTCTTCCCTTTTTGCTTTTCTTTTTATAGAGGTATATAAAATAATAGTGACAGCATGTTTTGCATAACACGACGCGACAATGCGATGAATTTCTTCTAGTGGCCGCTTTAATTGAACTGTCAAAATACCGTTTGTCTGTGATTGTTAGTGCATTGACCTCGTTGATCGAGAATGTATGCCAGGTAGCGTAAGATATCACTTGAATTTCATTCTTATGCAATTTTATGTTTTTCAGGTGCCCAATGGGTTTAATAATGACGACGATATTCCGCTGCATATTCTTCAATCTCAATTTCTGTTATTGCGCGTAATGGCAGCATGCATGGAGCACCATTGGCGATTTTGTCGTGAGAAGGAGAAGGCGAGTGGAACCGATCCTGAAAGCTCACCGCCAGATTACGGCACGTGGAAATCGGACCCCACTTATGCAGCGCTTTTCGAGTGGAATGATCCGCCGCCACTGGATGACTTTCTTGCAAAACAACTCTTAACCTTAACGGCGCGATTTATGCAACAGATGGTCACTATGGAGCGACGGGATCCCCAATTGGCAGCACATTATGCATCGAACGCTATCCGAACCGAATGCTATACTAATCTCGGCGGACCTGATTCGGCATCAAGTTTAATGGTAGATATATACAAGGCCATCAGCCGTGCGGTGTTTTATCTTAGTGCCAGTAATTGGCCCACCGTCCTAAAACGGATTAAATCATGGGCTGTGTACCTATCCACTACAGTGGAAGAAAATACAGAGATAGCAGAGGTGCGACTTCTAGAATGCTGCGCATTAAATGCCCGTCGACTCAGCGATGTCTTAATGGAATTGGG
Source organism: Saksenaea vasiformis B4078 (assembly GCA_000697055.1). Classification (NCBI taxonomy): domain Eukaryota; kingdom Fungi; phylum Mucoromycota; class Mucoromycetes; order Mucorales; family Saksenaeaceae; genus Saksenaea; species Saksenaea vasiformis. The sequence continues at coordinate 1,519 of JNDT01001063.1, forward strand.
AAGCACGTTTGCACAGCTAAAGAAATCTGCGCAATTGACTATGGGAACAATTCTGCGCCGCGCCATTTGGAATTGGATTGAGACATACCCCTCCGAATTTATCAATCTGTACAAAACCAAAGGTCGTTTAGAAGGCAGTCCCGAACATCTATTCGATGTGTGCAACGCAATAGCAGATACCACGCGAAAAAAAGCCATCTTATGGCCATTACAGATGATGCTGTTGCTCTTATGTCCCGATATACTGATTGCCATTGTACACGACACGCGCCCTACGAAGAAGGTGAAAAAGAAAAAGGAAATGGTCCCACTTACTTAATGTATATGTTTATAGTCTGCCTTTCTAAGCGCGCTTAAAAAATCCATTCAGGGAGGCCGGACGGTAGACATTGCGATTACCTGCTATGTTGATATCTGCAAAGCAGCGCCCTACATTCGGAAGGGTGGTACCCCGCAATTGCAATTATTCATGACAGATGTGGCCGAAGCGTTGGACGAGAAATTGCTGAACATTCAGCAGCCTATGGTACCTGATCCGGCCATGGTCAATATGGGCATTGTCATTGACTATGGTTATCTCATTGTTGATTATTTGGCTGCCATGTTTCGAATCGACGTCTTCAGCACGCTAAAAAATCAATTCCTTCGTTGTATGAGTCCTAATGCGGCCATGATATTCAAGGTAGCGGTGATGAAGGCGTCGGTTGTGCTTGCATCCGAAGATATGCGTTTTCGATGGGTCCCCGATAAGACCACCTTGCATGGAATACTTTGTGATCGTGTACGCGGCCTTTTCCTGGAACAAGTCCTTCGCGACCCTGCCAAGTCAGACACAAGCAGTCAAAACTCCATCAGCAGTAGTAGTGTCACGAGCGGACGAACAAAAAAGGCATTAACAACATCGATGTTAGCGGGTAATAAGAAGGAATGGCACCCACTTACAAACGAAAGCAGTCGTGAGCTCGTATTGAATATCCTGAGGTTGTATACGATCGATCCTTTGGGAGCTACGATGGGATGGAACGAGGACAGATTTGAACAGAACGCAGCAGTATTAAATGCCGTGGCATTATGCTTACGAGACAGCCATCCATCAGTGCGCGAGTGTGCGGCATCATGTCTGCTGAAGCTTCACACCGCCGAAATTATTCCGACGTGGGGTCCTCCGGGAAGTATGATGCAGGCGTACTGGAAATCATCATCCCAGGTGATGTTTACAATCGCAAAGCAACTTCTAGATGACAAGGAAGAGATGCACGACTTGAAAAAGTTACTGCGCCTGTTGAATCAGCTGCTTGTTCAGAGAAACAATTTCTTGAATATGCAAAAGGATATCCATCTGCAAGCGGCGGATATCCGTGAAAGATTACAGGCCTCTATTGGGCTCGAGGTGGCCATTCTCGTACTTTTATGCTCGGCCGATTTGGATGTCTGTATAGCCGTATTAGATTGTCTTGAATGCGTATGCGATGAAGTCCGTCGTACACATTGCCATGACATGCCGAATGCACCGCTGACAATGGCACCCAATCTGGCGGTCTATGCTGAACTGGCTTCCAAGTCAGAAGCTGTTACTGGGCGCAAATCGTTGCAGAAGCGTATCCGACGGGCACTACGTAGAACGACACATTGTACTCCTGGTAATCTGGCTGCATGGGAGGAAGTCTGGAAACGGTGGAAGTACACAACACCCTTGATGCTTCGGTCGACAGAGGACGAAGAAGCGGCGGAGCAAACCAAGAAATCAGCTTCAACTGCCGCAACGCTTTGGTCAGAGAAGTTGAAAAACAGTACACGCCAACCATCAGCACGACCAGAAGTGGTGAATAACGACACAGCGATGCGGTGGCTGAACTATGCAGGATTGCTCGTTTCGCTTGGAGGGGTTTGCCTCATGACGGAATCGTCTTCCCATTCTATGCCAGGCAAGGGACGCACGTCGACTGATACGCTGCACGTTGCCGCACCAAATGAATCAGTCGCTATGGTCGACCGTTGTCTCATGGAGATGGTTGATCTTTTGGTATGTGATAGTCCTATTCTTCGCGAATGGATTCGCGAAATCTTGGGCGCCGATTTATCGCCAGCGCTTTATCATATCATGTTCCGACATCTGCAAGATATGCTTTCTAGATGTTTCGGGACAAACAACGAGCCTATCTGTGAACCTCGTTACATGCTATTTGTTGAGCAGGCTATCTCTGTTACTCGACTGGTTCTCGAGCGCATGGAGGACTCAGGTGGAAGTTTCTTTACTATCGATATTAGCGGTCTGATACAACAGTTTGCGAAATACCTGAATAAACCGGAGAGCTCGGCAGCTTGCGTCAAGATCAAGATCAAAATGTGTCGTCTTTGTGAAGTTCTCATGGCATGCAAGGAGCGGGTTCCAATCGGAAAAGAATTCAGACTGCGCAACAAGCTGCTCGCGACCATTGTTGAATGGACAAGTGATTTTTCTTTGGTAAGCAAAGGTAAACAACCTACAATATCTCACGCCGGTATAGCAAAATATCGGTCCAGATGAATCCATGAGAAGTGGAAAGCTCCAGCATGAACTCGATCTCGCATGTCTCAAGGCAATCGTAGTCTTGCTGCATCAGCTGCCATTGCAGCCTTCTGATATGGCTTATGAAGCCGACATTATTCAAGTAAAGAGCAGGCTCTTTTACAAGTATTTTACCTTCTTCTTGAAACTATTAAATCGATGCCGTGTAGCAGAGGTAAATAGAACGAATGTTATAAGAGAAGCAAGCTCATCATACTCCTTTTTTTCTAAAAAACAAAAAAACAGACATCAATACAGCGCATGGATCAACATTACGAGAGTAACAAAGTGGTAAGCAAGTTAAAATTCGAAAACACACCGATTCATCTTGTTGTTTGCAGGAACGTGAATTCAGTTCCTTGAAAAACTACGCAATTCTTGCTCTATCCAATTTACTAAGTGCAAACGTTGACGTTGGCATGAAGTACTCGTTTTCCATGGGATATCATGAAGATCCAATCACAAGAGCAGCGTTCACACAGGTTATGACAAACATACTGAATCAGGGAACCGAGTTTGAAACATTGGCAGAGACAGTCATGACAGATCGTTACGAGAAACTGGTTGATGCAAGTACCTTTCTTTAAGTAAAGTGTGGTTGCTAACATAGCCATGGATAGATGCTTGTGGGACCCGAACTGGATATTATGCTCGCACTTTGCGATGCATGTCCTGTTTCGCAGATGGACAATGTTGCACATGTGCTTCTTGCATGTTTTGGATCGCGTAAACAGACCATGACTCTTTTGAAAGCTGTCATTGAACGAGAGGTTCAGAGCACTGAGTGTGAAAGTGAACTGTTTAGACGCACCAGTATCGCAACACGACTGTTATCACTGTTTGTCAAGCGTTACGGAGAGAAGTATTTACGATCTGTGCTTCAGCCGGTGCTGAGAGCGCTTTTGGAAAAGCCGGTAGAAGATATGGCATTTGAACTCGATCCTTCCAAGATTGAAGATGCTGAGGCGGTGAAAAGAAACAAGCAAAATGTGATTGATGCGACAGAAATGTTCATCAATGCCATTTGCGCTTCAACCAATGAAGCGCCCAAGTAAGCATTCTATTCTCTAGTAGGGGGGAGCTGAACATGAGTGGTGTAGATATTTTCGCGAGATATGTCACTGCATTTCAACGACAGTGCAGGCACGGTTCCCTGAGGCTAGATATGCGGCTGTGGGATCTTTTGTTTTTCTGCGATTTTTTTGCCCGGCTATTGTTTCACCTGAATCCGAGGGATTGATCCCTGCAGGCTCCTCTGTCACGCGCGAAATGCGGCGTGGGTTTCTGATAGCGACCAAAGTGATCCAGAACCTGGCAAACAACGTGCTGTTTGGTGCCAAGGAAACGTACATGATCATGCTTAATGATTTTTTGACAAGCAATATCTACCGGGTTACCAGTTTTCTGCGGGAGATAGCTAATCCATCGTCAGCGGAGGGTGAAAGCGAGGATGAGCTGGGGCCAACGCCAGCGATGGGTGATCCAGAATACATGCTGCTGCATCGTGTACTAGCAAACAATATCGAGGGCATGAGTCAGGTTTTAGTCAAACGCCGCATTATCTCGGGTCATGATATGGCGCACCGGCAGCAAGCGTTTGATCGATTTGCCAACTTTGTTGCTCAACTTGGACGACCGGTAGATACACCACAAATGGAGTCGGATGGCGGGTTCCCGACCTGTCCCTCTGCAGCGGCAAACCAACTTTATGTAGAGTTCATGTGCCGCAATGCCGGGCGTAACATAGAGTCGATCGTATGCAAGAACATCATTTACGAAGGACCTGCTTCCAAAGCGGGCAGACCCGTACTCTATTTCATTACTCGTCACGTCCATGCAGATAGTATTGATTTTGAACTCTTGATCTATTGCATCCTACTGGTACAGCAGCTGGGGAACAGACAAGGTGTCTAATATATATATATATATATATTTGCTGTAGGCTTTGGACCGGGTGGCCAGTAAATCATTCGACCTTGTGTGTGACATGACACAGTTCGGTATAGATAATGAAATACCCAACAAGTGGATCAATCAGTTGCTGCAACTGATGCCACCGGATGCAAGCCAGAATCTAGGCACTATTTTAGTATACAATCCCAACTCGTACCTGCGAAAGTTTATTCTACGGATGTCTCACCCCATAAGCCGGAAGATTAGCAAACGCATCACATGTGCAGTGACTCTAGGCGAAGTCTATAACTACATCGCACCAGCGGAGCTACGGCTGCCAAAATCCACAGGCAAGAATCTGCTCACCAGAAAGTAACATAGCTTATCCTTCTGTTTAGTTGATCTGGATACTGAAAATAGTGTTGTATTCTATCCCGTCCAGCGTTTACTGCATTACAAAGACCAAGTGCCCGTCACTGTCAAAATCGGCCCCGAGCATGTGCAAGTGATGACAGCACGGAAACAGGACTTTTTGTGTGGAAACGCAGTAACAAATGATGTGTTCCATATTTCCGAAATCGAGGATATTTCAGGTCGATCGAAGGAGGATGAAGTCATTTTCAAGGTGACAAAGGGCAAGTTGCAAGTGGCTTTTTCCTTACCTAAGTGGGACGCAATGATTCATGTAAGTAAATAGGATCTAACCATGAAAAGTCTAAAAAAGTTCCTAGGCGCTGGAACGTAGCAAGCGTCGGCACGAGATGGCGCAACCTACCAATGTGTCTGAGCGCACCATTGGTCCCAGCGATGTGCCCGGCAGATTACTGAATATGGCTCTACTGAATATTGGTAGCGAAGATCCTAATTTACGACTCGCAGCGTACAAACTTCTGTATTCACTGAGTATGACATTTAAGTTTGAGGTGCGGAACCAGTTACTGGATACGAAAGGTATGTTACAGCGATTGAGGTGTCTTGCCTTCCGATACTTACACAAGAGGAACTTTGAAGATCTCTGTCTCCCCGCCAACAGCACCGATTTTGTCCTTGACATCAGTGAAAAGCTCGCAGCTGGAGAACCGTCTTTGACCCTGGAATTCCTGAGCGAATGTGTCGTTGGTTTTGGCAAGTCAAATAGGCATTTGCGTTACCTATGCCTTGGTTACATGGCTCCGTGGCTGCCCAATCTTTCCCGTTTCTGCCATGATTCTGACGAAAGTGCGGATAAGACGAAGCATGTACTGCGATTGTTGATTGATCTGACCACAAGAACAACGGATGTAAGTTGGTTACTGGGAAGAAGAAAGAGACAACGGATTAAATGTGGCGGATAATAGATGTACAAATTGATCCAGACAAAGATTTGGGGCATCATTGGCAAAGTGGATGGCATCCTTGACCTTGTGATCGAGACGTTTATCGAGGTTTCCGTTGAACATGGCGTAGGAACGCCACAGGCGGAAGCAATTGCGGATACCATCGTTACTCTTTCCAACGCGACCGTACGTTCCAAGCTGATTCGGCGATTACGCCAGGTTCTGCATCATACTGCGTTTTCACCCACACGTTGCTTATCGATTCATACATCCTGGCCCGAAATTGCCGTGTTGATACGATTCGTTCTCATGTTTTCATTCAACAGTCATGGGCCAATCCGAAGCTGTGTGCCTGAAATATTTCATGTGGTTGTTCTTGTTGCTGGTATAGGACCAACCTTAGTGCGTGCTTCTGTGCATGGTATAGTCGTCAATATAATCCAGTCCTTGTGTACTGCTATGCCACTCGACGAATCCAATATCAAGAAATTACAGTTTCTGCTGACCGAATTGTCTGGCTCCAAGTACCGCTTATTGTTTGGGTTGTCTAACCCGCACGCCAATGCGTTTACCATTACACAAGAAACAATGACAGATGACCGCGAACCAATGCAGTTGACCTCTGTGGAAGCGGTTGTCCACTGTTTACTAGAAGTGCTTCAATATGGTGCTCCCTCTACAGGTAAAGAAAAATAGAATAACGCTAATCTCGTTGCTTATTTATCTATTTTTCAGATATCGCGAATGCGTGGAAAACACGATGGATGAGTTTAGTAGCAAGTACGGTGTTTCAGTTTAACCCAGCTGTACAGCCACGTGTTTTTGTGGTCCTTGGACTCCTAGGAGATCAGGAAATCGATGACGATCTTCTCTATCAGATTCTTGTGGCATTACGTGGTGCATTGGTCATTTACAACGATACGGATTCCACCTTAATTACGTCGATCATCATGTGCCTTCGCAACATTGTTCGCAGCTTGCCCAGTCAGTCTCGATATATTCTGCAGATGTTCTGGGTAGGTGTGGCATTGGTAGAGCAAAACAGTAGCGCGACATTTGCGGTGGCAGTCGAGTTCTTGCAGGCTATTCTACGTGTATTGGACGCCAACGACTTCTTTGTGGCTGACACAGCAGCAGATGTACTGCTTGCTGCTCGAGAACCCTTGGGCATGGAAGATCTGGATCGTGTATGTGGTATCAATTTCCAAACCGACTTTTCGTTTGCGATGGCTTGTCTGCTGATGAAGGGTCTGCAGCTCAATGGCGCCAAAGACCTGATTTATCAGACATTGACAACTTTGCTGTCAATAGAGAGCAAACACCATTCTGCACAGACAATGGGCTACGTAGCTGGTCTTCTGCCAATGACCAAAAAGGGCGAAACGCTCCATGAATGGGTTGGTACTTGTTTGGACAGCAACCTCTTTGATATGTACGACGTTCCGGATGACACCGATCAGGCACTGTTGATCGTATCATTCCTTGTGACACAGTTGAATCTCGCTGAGTACGAGTCAGAACGATCATTTATCTATAGTTTGCTATCCGAAGCAGCAGTGACGATGCCACAAACCTTTTCCTTGGTGTACGACACGCTATTGCCAAAGATAAATCAGATTGTGGTCAACTGCAGCCAACAACCGCTGTTTGAATCTGTCAAGAGCATCCTTGTCACAGCATGTTCCAATGAGGCATTTTCGGACACGAAAAAGCAAAAGCAGAAAGTGTTGTTAGAAGAGCTGGGATTTAGCGTGTTGACGGATTCCACTTTTGGTGCGGCCTCCACGGACACTCTTAAAAATGCGAAATTGGCTAGTGAAGTGATAGCTAGAGTCATTCAATGATCGCTTTTTTTTTTTTTGTAAATACGGCATTTGTTTTGTAATCATTATTGCAATAGAAAAGAAATTGTATTCAAAGAGGATAAAGGGGGAAGATGGGTATCAGTTAAGTTCTGCTTGATCAATGGCTCTTAATCGTCGCATAATTCGATCCATCTCACTCTTAACGACCGCCATGATCTCTTCATGCGACTTGGTGGAATCTTCCGAGGCATCCAGCTTTTTCTTGAGCTGATCCACCTCTTCCTGTATACTTTTAATGGTGTCGAATTGCCTCTTTTCCATCGCTTCATGTTCACGTTGAAGTAACTCGATGTCCTCTGTCGGTACATCGGCGTCGATCCGCGCCTGGACTTCTTGCTGTAGCTTGAGAGCGCGTGCGGACGTGTCTGCAAGTTCTTGATAGGCTTCCAATATCACCGCTTTCAGTTGATCCTTCTGCATCTGATACGACTGCTGAATAGTGCGGATCTGTTCCCGTACCTCGCCATACTCCTGTACTGCTGCTTGTTCGAGTTCTTCCTGTTTCTTTTTAGCATCCCTGAGTTCGTCGTCCAATTCTTTCAGATGACCCATCCCTTGACGTGCCGTTTCTATTTCGTCTGTGTACTTTTTAACTTGACCTTCAAAGAAAAAAGCAGTAGCTTTTGCGTTTTCTGCCTGTCTGTCTTTTCGGTTGCTCATGTCTGTCAATGTTTGGATCTCTGTCTTGAGCTTCCGATTTGTGCGGCCACTCTCTTGTGCATGTAACTCGGCCTGTTTAGCTTGCTGTCGAGTTTGGTCAAGCTCCAGTCGAAGCTGCTGCAACTCACGTTCTGCTTTGGAGATCTTCTGCTGCAGTTCGCCGATGTCATTTCCTGTCGATCGATTCGACGTACGAGCGGCAACGCCATCTGTTTGTTTTGTGACATATTACATCAGGACAAATTCTTCTCAATACACCCTCTCCCCTTTCCCCGGTTTTTACTTTCTAGCTGGTCTGTCATGAGACGAAGAGATGAAAGAAAAAGGAAAACTCAGCTCCGTAGGAAAAAGAACCGATAGGCAATGGTATTTCAAACTCTCCTCACTTCCCCTAGAAACCTACGCCGAACCCACGTTTACCCCTCCAACACTCCTCTTCCATGAGTTCTTCTAGGGGTGAGGCATTGACAGATCAAGAATGTCATCCCATGTAGGACAGACTTTGCAAGCGGTCTGCTTTGGACACAAAGGAAGCAGTCTCCTTGAACATACACAAAGCAGATCTGGACAGACAGATGGCTTTGCTCTTCAATGCTAGGATTGATTGAAGGGTATTGCAACTACGCTATAGACATTTTGTTTGACCCATTCTCAAGGCAGGATCCATCATCGTGTGGATCGTGCTAAAAAAAAAAGCCGATAAAATAAGCCCTGGAGTCCCCTCTGCGTCCACTTTGCGACATAGATATTTCTGTAAGGACACATACAAATTAATACGCCGTTTATAGCCATCAGTTGTGAAAGAATAAAGAAGCAATATCATCCTATTCTACTACTACAAAGATGGATTAACATGAACATCAAACGAGCTTTTCACTTCTCTTTCCTTTATGGACACGACACCGTATGGAAGAATCAAAGCCAGTATGCTCTGATAAGTATCTCTCGATTTGTCATCATAAAGATATGCGTCTGGATACAGGATGATATGCAGCTTCAGAAATCTACGATTAATTGGCAAGTTTTTATGGATTTTGGCTAACTGACATTTGGTTTACATTCTGAAAAATGTCGTGTACGAGATTAGGCCTGTCACCGTGTAATTCAACTGCATTTATCACCATAGATGGTACGGCGCGTAGACAACGCATACTTTTTAACTACGTTCTTAGGTTTGTTGCCCCTTCTTGGCTTTTTCTGCTTGCCATCCATACATCGAAAGGTCCATTTTAGTCAATTCTATGAAATTCGTTTCTAAAGAACCGCGCGTCACCGATTAAGGGGTACGTTTCTATGGTTTCAGGATGCGCGGTCTCCACAAAGCAGGTGGAAAAAGGTTGGCTACAGTTTTTTGTACGTGACTTTGCGCCGCTTGGATAGAAGTTTTGCGCTGACCAATAGACCAAGTCTGCGTTGGCTGGGAATCAATGCCAAGGGACATTTTGCGTTATAGCAACTCCGCTGAGATTGCCCGCTCTCCTCCGAGAAGAAAAAGAATTTATAATCAAACAAAAACTAAATGACTTGTCAAATGACATTCTGCTTTTCGCTGCAAAAACACAATTGTTTGTTATGTTTAAGCTCGTTATTTAAATGGCAAGGGATAGGGAAGTTACTTATTTCTTTACTCATTTTTTTTTCTTTTAAATATAAATTAGTTGATATATCTTCTCAAGAAAGTTTACCAAATCGTCATAAACTTTGTTTAATTGATTCAATCTGCGTATTTCTTTTTTACTTTGCCCCAGTATTTGTTGTAAAATAGGGAGAGGCAAAATTTTCTTCTTGATTCAAGTATTGATAGAAATTAATATCAATAATCACTTTAGCTTGCGAATTAGTTAATAAGTCTCCAATTTTTCTTTTTTGTTCTATTTTTTGGAAGAATATACTTCGTTAGATATAGATGATGTTACTTTGTTTGAGGATGATGAACCGAATGAACAGGTTAAATTGCTTCATTCATGCGCAGCTATTTTGGGCGAAGACTGGCGGGAAAGTAGTAGTCATGTGAATAATGCCTTTGTGCGTATGCGCACATTGGCAGATTCTAGATCATCTGCTGAGGATGCTGGAGAGAAACGCTTAACAGGCCTTGTTCCCTTTCCAAGCAGACCACGCACACAAGAAAAGCGTAAAGAGACGAGTAAAGCTAGAGCAAGAGGACCATACAGAAGATATACTGTGCAGCAAATAGAGAAGCTGTTTGATTTAGCGATTGAAGAAGGACGAATGGCAAAGAAAGCAGGGCTGATTACGGGTATAAAAGTCCGAACTGCTCAACATTATATCAAATCATACAATCGCGATGAAGGAAGGCGTCTACCTGGGTTCAAAGGAAGCCTCGTACTAGATGTTATGGTCAGCTAACTGATGCTCACTCCCAGTCTCTTGAAGATTACGTTGACAGGAACCCGACTGCCATCCTAACTGACATAAAGAAAGGACTTTGTAAAGCATTTGAAGACTTGACTATCTCCGAATCAGTATTGTATAGACGTTTAGTCAATAAATGCAGTATAATCCTGAAAAGGT
>JNDT01001064.1:0-14039 GCA_000697055.1 Saksenaea vasiformis B4078
CTTGACGTAAATCTAACATAAATTTAATTTGTATAACACAATATAACAGAACATAACACATTATAAACAGTGTAGTATGTATGACACAAATCTAACGTAAATCTAACGTAAGCCTAATATACGTCTAATGATAAAGAAAGTGAAAGAAAACAAGTATGAATATGGTTTCAGTAAACAGATATTGAATACAGTTGTAGAACACGTGTATGAACAACGAGACCTGCCCTTTTCTTTAAATCTAACAAAAATCTAGCGGAAATCTGAGATCAAAATATAACACAGACCTAACATCATCCGAAAATTGTTAGATTTGCGTTATATTCTGACTTTAGATTTCTGTTAGATTTCTGTGAGATTCATGTTACGCTTTTTCCCATAGTGTAGTGATTTTTTTTATTAACAATTATCTTGTTTTCAAATTGGAGGTAAAACTGGCCATTTGCCAAGGTTAACCTCTGTGCAGTTTGCTCATTTTTCAGTGCATTTGTACATTTCAGACAACATCTCAAAAAATTACTTTATACATCAAACCGTAGCTCCTTTTATTCTATTTCGATACCTGTATTCGCTTTCTTGGTGACATTTTCTTTTTCCAATAAGCTACTTAGGGAAAAGGCAGACAAGGATTTACGGCAAGATTAAGGAAAAGCGTATCTTCGTGTTGTCTTGTTGAGGAATGAACAACAGAAGATAAGAAAACAAAAAGAAAGATGAGAAGATACAAATAGAAAGGTTGTAATTACAAAAGAAGTATACGAAATAGAATGATAAGTACCGGACTGTCGATAAAACAGTTCAATTGAAAGAAAATAAATGTGAGGATGGATACTAAAACGACATAAGGTAAGAAAACGTGCATCTTTAGCATTTGCAGGTACTAGGATTACGTGTCTTCTTTCTCATTGTCAACCCATGCAAAAGCAACAGGAAACGCCTTCAGGTGGACCCGCCAACATTGCTGAACCCTTGAGCCAAAATCAAGGTTATCTTTTCATTGCTTGTATTGTAGATTGCTTCAACCGGTACAAACTTAGGTGAAATAACTCGTCCTCTCAAACATCGTTTGCGACCTAAAGGACAGATGGCACAAGCAGCCTGATGGTCATGTCCATAGGAAATGTTGTAGTCGTTATCTTCCACGTGCCTGACAAAAATTACTGTAATCTGATATAAGTCTACGTTCTCTTGTTTTCTGTTGTCGGTACAACCACACATAGGAAACTGCTGAGGAGGCGGATCAACGGGATACAATTTCTTGCCTTTGATGATGACAAATTTATCGGTAAAGTCCATGGACATCGAGCCCAAATTAATAAAAGCAATAAGAAAACGGAGACGAAAGAAGGAATGCTTGGATGGGCTGACTACTGCGTTATCCGGAATAAGAGGTCACTTTACACATTGGATCGACAGTGGTATGACCCCTAAGAGATTCGTTTTCATAATTCATCGCTAGAACCGCATGCATTATGCCAGGTGCACCCTCTCCAATAGCTCTAAAAAATTAACTAAACGGGTCACGTCGCGGAAGTAACCGATGAAGCACAGTACACTCGCATATGTACCCTGGACGCAATTGTTCGCCAACAGTACCGGGATCAAGTTCGGTCAGGCGCCCGAGAACTATCCTCGCACCTGAGAGTGGTCGTATCGCGGACACAACTATTCGTTAATCAATACGTCATTGACCATGATGACATTTCCCTATCTGTTTCGCCCAAAACTTTTTTTATTCGATTGTGCAACTTATCCTTTGCAAATCGATTACAACAGCGAACATTAAGATGCTGTCAGACCTTCAAGGATTCTGGGAGGAATTCGTCGAAAGACATCCTGTATTGCCTGTTCCACTACACACTTAGTTGTGAGCATCTGATGTGCTGACAGATGCTGTGTTTTACTTGCCACCGCTTATACAAACGATGTAGTGGAAATTTTCCAGTCAAGAATCTGTTTGTTCATACAATACAAACTTCGTGTCTCACTTCCTGTACGGATTGTTATCATATAGCGCTTTTTCTAACTATTCCTTTAGACTCTTAAAAAAGGGAATGCCATGGAATAGCTTCCAAATACGCATTTGAGCGCATCGGATACGCTACCCCTGAGTGGTCGGGCTGCGTGGAGCCAACACTGCCTTTGGTAGCTCTTACTGATAGTCTATGCAACGATTTAGAATCCCTCGTACCAAAACGAACCACACAAGCGTCATTTTAGCGTCTCCAGGGTCCTATTTATCGGCACTGAAAATATCTTGTCCTGCTATGACAAAGAGCATCATTTGTCAGCCATGAAAGAAGAACAATCCCAACGATGCGTCGCTGCCTCTCCTCTTCCCCGTTCTCCCCAGCATCACATACAGAATGGCAATTTATATCGATAAATGCCGGACTAATGTCCAGCTTGATCTCTTTAAGGGAGCCAGAGCAACCAAATGGATATACTGGTGTCTCCTTTAATGTCCTTGATTTCTCCCATTTTGAATTTAATAGGTATGGAACCTGGAGAGTTCAACGCGTCAATTACCGATTACGACCGTTTCTTTATATATTTGTAGTTCGGAAGAGTTTATTGAGGATCCTGATCATCGTTCTGCTTTCAAGCTTCTTACGGATAGATACACAGTTGATTTTATATTTGCAAGAAAGATAAGGAAAGGTGTGGCGAGCACTGCATTGGACTTGGAAGATTTCAGCATTGAGGAGGTCCAGCGCCATTTTGAGCCACGGGCTCTTGATCTCGGAATGATCAAGTACTTACAGCCGCAGATGGAAGTGACTCTGGGTTGCATCAGATATGACGGATCTCCAATAAGGAATACTATGCAATGACTGGCTCCGAGAGAAGAGCAAGAAAGTTACAGAAAGGAAAAGATGCGCAGGGAATTTTCGAGATAGAAATGAATCTGCTCAGAAGGGAAACAGCATCCTCCGACTATCACCATGAAGTTTGGGCATGTTTCCTTGAAAGCTTCCCAGCATTAAGCGCTTTTTACGGCCCTCGCATGGCGGAGACATGGTTTAAGAATTACCGAGGTACACAGCCGTTTCAGAGGAACTCGTAAATATACTTGTCAATTAAGGCAAGGGAGAATTGTCTTGTCTCTCAGAACATCCGAAAGTTGAATGAATGCTGTGCGTTCACACATCACACGTCATCTCTTTCGAAAGCCCATTTCTAAATAAGATGAGTGCGCCCTCTTTAGGAACGTTTGTACTATCATACAGCGGCGATCATTTCAATCAACTATATTTCTTAGAACGTCGGCCGCCGCTCAGATGTTGCATATTTATTCGTCATCTTTTGATTCGGAAAATGATTTCGTATCTACAAAACTTCTGGATATCCACCAAGAAGTATTGTAAGGAAAGGCGAAAGAACACGAGGCGCAACCGGAAGAAAAGAAAAAGGCGAGCTTATAATCGCAAGGAACAGCAAAGATTGCAAGTGGCGCTCAGGGTAAGTAATCTTATACATCTGTAGGCGTAGATATTGATGAAAACCTTCCATTTGAGCCCAAGGAATCGACGGTGAGATCCACTGTCAATAGGCTCATCCACAAGCAGGAAACTGGAATCCATCTTCTTTTCGAACAATGGACAAAATTCCCTTGGTAGTCATTGGATCCGGGACGTTTGACACGAGTGGGCACGCCACGCGGAAAGAAAGAAATGCAGCGGTGGTCAACAAGTTGTGGCGAATGCTTAAGAGAAGAGAGCGTAGTGGTGAGCTGGTTGCGGTGACCATAGATGAATTTCACACATCTCAGGTTGATTCGGCTCATTTTATGTTCATGTTTATTGAAATAGTATCTTTAGGTTGCCACTTTTGTATGGCAAAAGCCTTGAACAAGGTAATAACTGCCGATCGTATCTCCCGTTGTGCGTATCATATCAGCAACTCTGTCTACTCGTTTTTCGCAAGAGATAATCCGCGCTCGTGAGTCAATCCAGGTCTTCCTATTGTTTGCGAACCTCTCTCTAAGGTAATATGCATATTTGAACGGTTGTGGTCAAATATCTTTTCCATTATCATTTATGTGAAATTAACGTTTTAGCTCAGGACACTTGATCAACGCAGAAAAAGGAAGTACACAAAGCTTTGGCAGCCTTATCCTGTAAAACAGGTGACAATTTTTGCTGATCCATTGTACTTTTACACGTTTCATAACGGATTTACTATATCTAACGAGCTATGAAGGTATGTCGCGCCGCGATATCATCCTGTAGAAAAAACGCCGGAAACGTCAAAGAGAAGAATAATCGGCTGCGGAGGGTAAAGATAGACAAACGTCTATATTTACATTCTTAATTGGTTTGACCTCCTCAGACCAGAGCAGTGACCACGAAGCAGATCCTTCTTCATCATCATCAAACCAGCAGCGTAGGCAAAAAGCCCGGCGCAAAACGGACAAGGAAAAGAAAGCAAAATGCGGAGGAAAAAAGAGGGCAAGTCCCTTGCCCGTTTGGAACGGAAAATGGAGAGTACGAAAAAGTCCCAGACACAGTGCGCTACTTGCCTCAAAGATAACAATGAAGAATCATCAAGATCGCGCAGCAGAAACCCTGCAAAATAGTGCAGTTAAGACAGCGATTCGGAAGGATGCGTAAAACAGTGCGCAAAGCAAGTATGAAATCCTTGATTCATCTGCCAAACAATGAAAAAGGGACAGTTCCTGACCACGTGGGCGAGGTCGTCGACCTAAACCGAGAAATGGTCATTAAAGCACATCTTTTCATCGACTTAGCTTATATATCAAGTCTTTAACACTTACAACTATTTGCCACCCAACATCTTCAGCTCTCACTTCTTTTACGCAGTTTTTCAAATATTTGTGTGCAGACCTGTTGTGAATACGAACGCCATAGACAAACACCTGCATACCCTCTTAGCTACAGCTTACGAACGGTTCTCCGCAGCGTTTCCAGAATCCATGTCGAAAGAATTCAGTGGAACGAAAACTATGGCCACATACTGACTTTCATAGCAGAATAGTACAGCGCTTTCTTCACAAACAAAACTGTTGAAGATTTTTCGATTCCGTAGTTAAAATCGTCGTTACGAATGCGTCTACGACAGCTTATACCAGTGAGTGATTGGTTTCGTTAACATTATGAAACTCTGTCTTATTGAGGTGATTTATTTTTGTAGAAACTACAGAAAAGCGATGCATATAAAATAGGTACTTTCATCTACCAATCATGTGCTGAAAACGAAAAATTCCCTCCTGTCTGACCCATTAATGCCGATTTTAATGAAGACATTACGGACGAGGTGAACGCCGCCGTTGTACAACTGATCGGTGAGACATCCGCAGATCTTAAAACAATATTCGCTGTAATCGATGCAAATGCAGCAACAGTAACGGTGTTACGCCGTGATTTTTATGAGAATATTTCTTATATGAGTCCTCAGCCTGTGACAGAGCGTGATGAAATGATATAAAGTTCAAGAAGTTCATAGAGATATTCAAACGTTGAATTCAAGAATTTCGATGTTTAGGGCACCCCATATATTTGACCATTTCTTTAAATTGTATTTACAGGTTTGTTGTCAAGCATCTTGCTTTTCTGTCAGTCATTCATGTATCCGAAAAGTGTATATCTCAGTCAATCCTATACTGAATACATTTAAAAACCGTGCGTCACCGGTTAAAGGGTGGGCCTCTCATATGTATAGTATACGCGCTGACACTTTTGCAGTGCACCACCGGGTTCCCGTAAATTACGCGTGGATAAGACAGGCGGATGATGGACAACCGTGACTTTCGTCCAGTGTGCCCGAAGGCAATTCCCTTGCCGTGACTGAGACAAATTTGTTACCTTTTTGCTTGACAAAGCCAAGGATGCCGGCATCCACCTTGACACGACAATTATTCTATAGTACCGAAGTAGACATATTGGCCAAGTCATTGACGTTATCGAGCTCGCCAGAAGACAACGTAATAGTTGGTTCCCCTTCATTGCAATCGGAAACCTCCGAGACTTCGAACACGTCCGGCGAGTCCTATGATCCGGCATGCGACATTTCTTCTCGCAATGCTTCATGCTGTTTTGTAAAGGCGCCTCTTACCCTTGACCAACCGTATGAAGATAACCTTAGCTTCGAGATTTTAAAGCTATACGAAGTAAGGGAAAATATATACATCGGAATAGCGACCAACGCCTTATTAGGAGCTACTGCCGAGCTATGAGAGTTATACGCAACGAATGGGGCTTGTAAAAAAGATAGAATGTCTTTTGAATGCTGAATGGCCAGAACGAGATATTCAAGTGCATCTATTTGGGTAAAGCGCAAGTTACATTTTTATGGCATTGCTAACGGTACCTGACAAGATCATCTGTTAACGATTTAGGGACAACCCACTCAGATGTTGATCTCTGCATTACAACGCAATGGAGTGGTCTGCGTAATGTTCGAACATTGGCCAAGCTGTTTCGCAAATGTAAGAAGAAAGAAACATCAGTCGGTGTACTTACTATCCTGTTTGAAGCTGGTATGCAGCATGTGGTCTGTGTACCCCGTGCGAAAGTTCCCATTGTGCGTCTGTTTGATCCGGGATCGTACGTAAAAAAATGGTTTCCCTGCATATACTCACCGTGGTGTAGAAAATTGGCGTGCGATATCAACGTCAACAATACCATGGCATTGCAGAACACGAAGATGATCAAGACATATGTAGCAATTGACCCGCGCGTTCGACCACTTATCATGGCAATAAAACACTGGACAAAGCAACGTGTCCTGAATGATGCTGGTAAGTGGCTCTCTTTGAATAACTGAAATGACACCTATAATCTACAGCGAACGGAGGGACACTGTCAACATATACCTGGACATGCATGATTATCAATTTTTTACAGATGCGTGAACCTCCTATACTTCCCGTCCTGCATCATTTCAGTTCAGAGAATGACCACGACACGTTCTGCAGTAATCCCGAAAATTTCAGTGGCTTTGGTCAAGCAAACCGGGAAAGTGTAGGAGCATTGTTCTATGCATTTTTCCGTCGGTTTGCCGTCGAGTTCAATTACGATGAACATGTGATTTCTGTACGACATGGGTGTTACCTATCAAAACGTGAGAAAGAGTGGCATTCAGGAGGTGAACGGGCAAGTTTCTGCGTAGAGGAGCCGTTCAGTGTAACGAGGAATCTTGGCAACTCCGCAGACGCGACTTCTATCAACGGTCTCCGAATAGAGTTTCGCCGTGCTTTAGAATTCCTTGTTTCCAATGTCCCTCTGGAAGCCATTTGTTCTCCCTATCAAGCGCCGTCGTTTTCTTCAAAATCACCTCTTGAAAAGCAGAAATCGCCACTCGCAACGACACCGACACCAACGGTCTTACTACCGCCAAGTAAGCATCCTCGAACACGGGCTGCTTCCCTTTTATTGTCTTCTGCTTCTCACTCGATACATCCACATGATCGCCGATGGAGCGTGACCGACGATGTCCGTCTCCGTTCACAAGAGTTCTCGGAGGTGGCCGAGCTACGTCCGTCGTACCGTTCACGACAAGGCAATCATCCATCGTTGCCTGCTATACTGAGTTTACCAAAGCCTTTGCATAACGAGAACGAACCTGATGGGCGAACAATGGATACTATATTTGCGCGGTACAGACAGCCTGCCATAGATCGACGGCAAAACGGTTCAAGCCAACAGGAAATTCCAACCGGTCGAAGAAGGTCTTCACGACGAAAATCTGCGAATGAATGGCCATCTATTACAAACCAATCTGTTTCGGCATCATGGACACCTAACGCAAACCAACGTAGGCGGCGGTGGTCAACGGTGAAGAAGGATCCTGAAACAGCAAAGTCCAATCAACAACGGACAATGGCGGAGATTGTCAAACTTGGCAACTGTGATGGATCAACCAACAGTAATGGGCGCCGGACACCCGTACATGGGAAGAAGCAACAACAATATAAACCTAAAAAGCGTGCAGCAATGACCAAACCACGTTCATAGATGCTACATTAGTCTGTAAAGTTATTTATTACTACATATTCGATCATCAGCGGAACAATGAACAGCATCGCGATACCATTTGGAACAAACGATGGTAACGCGTTGCTTTTAAAATCGCACTTCGAGAAATTCACGTGCAAAGAAAAAAGCAACCTCTTTTGTTGTCTATGGTGTGGTAACCCTTACTCATCCATGGACACTATGTCCATAACAGATACCCGAAATAGCGAGTGTCGGCGCTGACCAGGTTCATGGTATACTGAAATAGACTGTTCGGGCAGGTAAAGACCCTTGACTATACTTATCGATCGTTTTTTTTATTGCTAAAACCAGGACATAGGCTATTGCTCACAAACTAATCATGCAAGATGGTTCCACAGTGCCATCCCTACTTAACTTCAGATTACTGCATTTGTTGAACAAACGCTAGCACCGTCTGAAGAAGTAACAGATGTCTGTACCCGTCCTTACCCATAGCTGCCGCCGCCACGAGACCGAGTTAAACTTTTCAAAACGGCGCTATCCCTTTTTGCTCCTCAATCTTTATAGCCATCGTAACTCCATCGTCTATGTGTGCTTGAAGTGCTAACGGCTAGGTTTCGGAATACGAGACAGAGGCACTGGACAAACATCTTTACAGCTTCCAGTATGAAGCAAGGGGACGAATAACGAATTAGTTCTATGTACTTGGCCTCTCCTTGCCTGGCATGGACTTCGCCTGCACCTATTTGATGTAGGTTATCATGGGATATCAAGTTTTCGCTTCATTGCTTCGTTGATATTAACCATAATGTGCAGCCGTAGAATATTGGTCGTGGCGTTTCATGGCGTCTTCCGCTATGAAGCGCTAAGTCTATCAACCTTGCACATAGGAAACTTACTCAACCTCAGGTCAACGGCTACGTTATTTGAATGCTTAGCAGCGGCTCTATCCCGGCTAAATTATTTTTTCTTTCCTTCGAGCCCAGCATAAGTGAAAAAAAGACAATGATTCTACATTGAGTACGAGGTTAATATGCTGTTGGCTGTTGGTTGATTGATAACAAGTATAACACCTCACTACGCTAGGTCCCGCAGCTGAAAATTGTGAGAAAGTGTCACCAATTTTCTGGCTCGGCATGCTTTCAGTATGATCGCTTCTCTCTGTCTCTAGTTTTATAGAAACCACCACAGGGTTATGCATAGAGTAATACTGATATTTATGGATAGATGCGAGGTTAATAATTGCACACGTCAAGTACGTAGAAATACTCTTGTGAATAAAGAAGATTATGGAATTAATGAATACGAAAAAGAGATCAGTTAGCTCTGTCATCGGGTTGACCAAGGCATTGTTCAGTTTCCAAAGTACGAATTGGTGGCAATCGCATTTTTTCGTCCGTTGACTTCTCGCTGGTTGTCTCAACTCCACGAACCATTCGCAGTCGATCTAGCCAGCCTTCTGCCCGGTCAACAGTATCCGAAAAGACGGTTGAAATTGATTGTAGCATCTCCACAGACTCTTGCCCAAACGACAGTAATCGTATTGCCTTTTCTTCGTTTCCTTTCTTTTTTTCGCTATTAGGACGTAGTAACGGCGATGATGCTGGTGATGTAATGTTTGAGTTCACATCATTAATAGAAGCCTATCGGTGGGACGCGTTATTGATAGAAGACAACTTGAAGAAAAAGAGATTACCCATCGGTTTGGTAGATCCAAAATTGATCCACGGACGGCTACTTTGGCATGATACGGCAAAGCAGTACTTGCATAATGGCTTATGATTTCAACCACCTTTCGTAAAGTTCCCACTATGTCTTTCTTGATTTGTGCCAATAAGCTAGGAGAAGAAGATACAGTTAAGTTGGTGGCTGGACTCGACTGTGCCGTAGCAAGTGAAACGAGGAAGTTCCGCAGCAACGTCATTTGCTGCTCAATGTGATGTATGGCATACTGCAACCACGTCAAACAGTACTTGAGACATTTCATGGATTCTTCGCTGACAACGGCCACGGTGCTGCCGGCAGCGGATCCAGCACCTACAACGAATTGCTGCCACTGATTTCCACTGCTGCCAGTTCCAGAATTAGTATGTTTCTTTCCCGCGTACGGTGATGTGGGACGCATGCGCGACAATGATAGACTAAAGGGAAGAATAAGAAAAGGAAGTGTAATAATAAAAAAGCCGAAAAGGGACTTTCACGTGAGTGGTGGTGGATCATTTCTTTCATCCGCATTTAACGTGTGTTTATAGATTCATGTGTATGTGCAATGATATCTCACAAAAAGGAAACGTCGATACTTATAAACACGTGTAAACGCCCACTCAGAATCGCCACTGTATGACCTTCAACATTTTTCTTGTTTGATAGGGACCTTTTGCTCCTCTATGTAATGATGGATTTCGCAGTGATCAGTGATTTCCTTTCTATGTTGCTTGCCGTCATTTTTTAGCCATAGTCTGAAACTATAGACGATGAATTGTATGTGTTAAACTTAGTATAGCCTAGCTCTGTCTAGCGCATACTGCTAATTTGACGATACTTTGTGCTATTGAATAGCTTACAATGTCAATCAGCAATCTCACTCGATATACTAATTTTGCATGGTGAGTTACACATCATATGCTGTCTTTTACGAGGATACACAATTAAATATTATAAAGTACGTTGTAGAGACAAATATTGAGGTGCTAACAGGCGGCGTCCAATCGCGCTAGCTTATGTCCTTGGCTTCTCCATCTAGCCTTTATCAGTTCTTTTAGATCTCCCCTGCTGTCTTCTTTCTCTTAGTTAGCAGCTCTTTGTTGTATTTGATGTCACCACGAATGGATACGTCTACCATCTCGCTATTTTCTCTGTTGCATAATTTGTGAGCAGCAAGTATCTTAGCCGTTTGAACTCTCCCACAGGAACGAGTCAATAATCTAACACAGCAATTAGCAGAAAAAACTTAGCAAGAGGCACGTTGACCTCAATGTCCAAATTTCAAGTTCAGACTGCGATTCCAATTGGATGACAAGGTAATATGTTTCACGAGAGAGGAAGTCTATGCTTGGCGGGACAGACCCAGATACCCACACGATACGCCATAAATATCGTTTATTCTCAGCTTACACGTACAACGTTTAAAAGTTAGCTTTGGTTTTGCTCTGATTGAAGTTTTCGACAACGGGTCTTACCTTCTCCACCTTTGCAGCCTTGCAAGTGATAAGGCATATATTGCTGCACGGTCATCAAAATGGATTTTGTTCACGCAGTGTCTTTGAAAGCCTGTTCAAACTTAAAGCCATTGCAGAATCTTCTGTTGCTTGTATGACTTCCACTACCTTTGGTTGTCGGCAAATTAGAAGATTGCTTTGAAGTCTTGACATGAAGTATCTTACGCGCTCACTGAGTGAAGGTCAAACCAACGATGGATGAAACGCGGCTTACGACGACAACCTCTACGATGAACAACCCTCATTTGCATGTTTTGTCAGAAAATGGACTATCTACTCTAGCGCTATGTATGAATGCTTATCAAATGCAGTGATCGTTTCGTTTGTCATGTATACATACTATCAAAAGGCGTAATACATGAAAAATTACGCAAATGACGGATAATCATGGTTGATTTGTCAGGATTGTATCTACAATGTCTTTTACAAAACTGACGGAGCACTTCTTTAGCCTAGGAAGTTCTTCCTATTCCAAACATCCACTCCAGTTTGTCTCGCCATCTGTACCGACTATATGGACGTCATTTGACGGGATGGTCATCACAGATTTGTTAAGCATCTCAAGTCAAAATAGATACTAGTCCGTCATTTATCAATAGTCGCCACATCAATTTTGAAGTAACCTTGTACTATCCAATTCAGATCGCTCCTAGACTATACCTAAGTATCCTATTTGCAATTGGATGCGAGCATTGCGGAGCGAGTCAGGATATCCTTGAATTTTTCGGCTAGTGCACTCTAATTCAAAATATTGCATGGTGGCATATCCGGAGCTGCTAAAATACGTCGAAGAAGCTGTTAGCGCTGATTCGTTTCAATGCTTCGATTCCATTTGAGCACCCGTTTTTATCGTATAGTAGAAATGTGCACGACATCACAGATCTACAAAAAAGTGAAAAGCCGGAAGCAGATATTTTAATCCCACGCGCAAAACTCGAAAGTTACAAACAGTTAAAAAGAAACGAGCAACGGCAGCAAACATAATCACCCTTCCAGACTGTTGTACTGCATAAGCTTAGACAACTTCAAATAAACAACTGCCTTTTGTAATGAGAAACGACAGTTGACGTTGAAAAATGCATTTTTCCTTTTCAAGAAAGAGCTTACTGTAGTAACGGATCAAATATCCTTGCGCAATTAGTGTTAAAACATTATGAAGAGAAACCAGCTTACTTAAAACAGATAGAAAAGAATACTCCGAGTGAGTACCGGGAAAGTGCAATGTAATTACCGGTTACATTTGGCTGTTTTCTTAATCGCGATTCGGTTGCATTCAACTGAATGACCGGACTGCATGACGTTCGGAATGAGAGACCACTTCAATACTCGCACATCTTTCTGCTTCCTTGGTAGACAGTGCATTATCTTTGGGGAGTGATATAACGCGCTGGGGTTGATTTCTCAAAAGGCCTTTAAAAAGGCCGTTTTTTTTTCCTTTTCGTTTTCTTTTCTCTTTCGTTTATATCTTTCTTTTGGTAAGTTTTTCTTTTATTCTTTCCTTTTTATACTTCTTGTTGTACTCAATGTCGGAGGCCAACATCATCATTATGCGTTCTTGTTGTCCTGGCCAGACGTACAAGACGTTGCAAAGAGCTGGCCACTCTTTGCTGACGATGCCGACAAACGAGTTTTTTTTATATTTCTTCTCTTTCTTCTTCCGTCTTTTTTTTCTTGTCCTTTTTAACTTTATCTTTTATCTTATTCTTTTTTTTTTTCTGTTACTGCTTTCACCCTTTCGTTATTCTCTTCTTGCAACAAAACTTTCCGGTAAGCTTTATTCCAAACAAAGTCTTTTTTTTTTTTTTTTACGTTACTTTGGTTTCCGTAACCACGTGTATTTCGCGTTTTCGACGCGTTTCTATTTATTTCAACAAGGTATGCTTTAGGAATCGTTCGATCATTTATTCTTTTCTAATTAACTCCCATTTCAGATCTCGACATGCTCTTTCAAGAGTACAGTCTCTATTTACCTGTTGGGCTCTGAACCTTCCGCCTTTGATCGAGGGAAGTACCATTCACTTGATTCTTCCCATTCATTCACATGTCAACTACAGATCGTTACCGACATTACGCCATTCACCTCTGCGTCGGTGTTATGCAAGAACACAAATGCCGATCAATCAGGTACGCTTTTAGTAGTGTTTGTTTCACGAAGTGTAACCCAGCTATTATAGTTTCCCACTCCGGAGCAGGAACCATCGGACCTCATGTACGTTGGAGTTACGGCGCAGATCGACCTTCCTTTCGCTTCCGGAATGATCCCCACAGAGATTGGTGCCATAATCCCGCATAGTCTACTGAGTATTCCTTGACTGGTCTTCCTCTTAAAAGGTATGTTTATTACGTTTATTTTTTTTCTTATTTACTAATTATCTTGGATAGACCTTGCGCTACGGGCTACGGTATGGTGGGTAGATAACAACCCGCCATACGTATCCATCCTTTTTTTTAGCGACTTAGGGAAGTTAGACTATGCAAACCAAGACCTAGGCTTGACACCATATGCATCGCTGGTCCTTCGATTGGTCGCCGTCCAGTAACTAGTACGCTAGTTGCCGTGCCAAACCTCAAAGTCGTCCCTAAGGATTTCGGTCCTTTTGGCTGATGGGTTTCTGAAGGAGGAGGAAACTTATTAGTAGGTAACTTCTGTTATCTGGCGCATCGTCTTAGGATTTGATGATTCCCGTCCCGGGATGACTCTACATGGTCTTAAGGCGATCTTTTTTCTGGGATTTCGCGTGTCCATTGGATCATCGTGCTCCTTTGGGTTGGGTAACGGCTTCCCGGGTTTATTCCTGGATTGGAGCTTCAGCTGACTGGTTCTCACCTTTATGGAGTTGACCAACACGCGCGGGCAGGTCATGTT
>JNDT01001065.1:0-10161 GCA_000697055.1 Saksenaea vasiformis B4078
TGCGATAAAGGAAATGGTTCATGACATACATGATGCCATTGGGATTAGGCGGGCTAGCTGGACGATCAATGACGCAACTAAACGAACTCTCGTTGCTGTTGTTGTAGGGTGTCTCAAAAGCATAACCAAATTCCGCCATTAACCTAAACCACCGGGTTTTTAGAAATGAGATGGCAAGCGGCTTCAGGGCACTTACCATGGTACCGTCGTTTGATCGGATAGTTCGTCTAGGAAGTTGATTACGCGTTTTCCAGAGGTAATCAGTTCTTGAAGGGTGGGCCAGGTCCAGTTCTGCCAGGCTTGGAAATGCGACAGTTCTATTAGACCGGTACCTTCGTAGGCAGCCTTGAAATCCGCGGCGGTGAACTCGCCGAGATTATTCCACATGATCGTAATCACCTCGTTTGGATTATTCTTGACCCAGTTTGCAATACCGGTCAACGTCTTTGTGGCAGGGCCACTGTCGAGTAGCATGCAAGAAGTATGACACAAATAAATGGTATTATTGGGAGAGGATTTGCTGTTGTCGGATGCTCGAACAGCTGATAACTTCAGACCTCGAACGCCATCATCCAATTGTGATGAAATGGGACAGACTTGATTAGCAGCAACGTTTGGTAGATAACTGTAAGAGTTATGTGTCATGAGGTAAGTTAATGAATCGTAGGTTTTATTGCACAGTTCAGCATGGCCGTTGCACAGTAGTTGTTGTTGTTGCTGTTGTGGTGGTGGTGATGGCTGTTGTTGTTCTTGTGCAGCAACCATCCATGCACATCCTGCTGCTAGCAATAGCGCAGACAAGAAGCGCAGAAACATAACTCAGGAGATAAAAAAGAAAAAGGAAACACAGATGGATTTTATATGGATAATGGTCCCCCGGACAGCTATTTTATTTTTTTAGGCGGCACGTAAAAAAACCCACTGATATCGCACCGATTCAGATGTTTTGGTAACGCAATCTACCAAAAAAACGGGCTTACCTTTTTTTTAACTTGATATTTTCTGCCTTGCCACTATTCCCTTTCGCCAAGAATTTCTTGCAAGGTCATGCATTACAGATTCTGCCTTTTTCCCTAAATGTCCTTTTTTTTCCCATAGTAAATTGATTTAGGCTTTGTGTGTTTTGCATACTTCTCTTTCTTCTGTTTCTTCGGAAACTATCTTGTTACTATGATTAGCCACAATGTTAATCTGATTGTGGCATAGTAAAAAAAAGAAAGATCATCTCACCATGGTTCCAATCTTTTACAGCTAAATTATACAATATTGTATAATATTTGTGTACACATTTAAACCTACTACTGAAATGCGCAGTTTTTTCATTATTGATCCATAAGGAATATAAAAAACAATGAATTGGGGGAGCTTGATTTTAAGGAAACACAAAGAATATCGGCACCTGTCAGCTCGATGAAAAACACGTGTATTACCGAACGTCTAATTTTTTTCTTTTCGATCTCTGGGCCGAACGATTGGTAGCTTAAAATCCACGCCAAACATACCTATGTTTGTGCCTGGCATAAAGTTGTCCTGGGTTGCATATTGTGTCATTGCATGGCAATCAGCCTTGTTGCTGTGAAATACTATCCACCGTTACGCCAGGTCTCTACTCTAGATCCACGAAAACGGTGCTCTGTTATCGTACACATCTTTGCTGTCAAAAGACCCTATTTCTAGACCTCGATCCATGGTCGGTAAATTACAAAACAAAATGTCCGCCCGACTAGTACGGAAGAAGGTTGCTTATCGCTCCGTCATCCGAATACATACGAAAGGTCACTAATAAAACAATGGACAACGCATTGTTACACTTCTCATGATCCGTTACATATCTCCAAAATATTACCCGTGGCCCGAAGGGTTAGAATATCAGCAGAATCCAGTTTTATTAACTGCATTTTCAACGTTTGTCACCTGTTCAAGAAGAAAGACTTCAGTAATAAATTTCCATTCTTACATTCAGGGGGAGGTGCGCTACTATCATGGTATTCCATTCCAGGGAACCAGCTACAAAGAAACCTGCCACTGAACGGGCCCCCTTTTGTAACCATTCACTTCGACAGTGCCATGTAATTAAATTGGCAAGATCCTATCGTGTACCTTTTTTCTCTACAAAACGTGTAAAGAAAGTTCGTCTTCCCCCTTTTTTTTCATATTCGGGAAAAAGAACCAGTTTTTGCGTTACGATGCTTGCAGGGCTGAGAGGGAAAATAGTTTGTCTGCATTTTTTAATTGGTCTTAAGCTATCACAGCATGACGCTTCATTTCCATTGATTACAAATTGTTGTGCAAAGATAATGCTCTGCCTCTTTTGCTACATCATTCTACCCTATGAAGGGAAACATCGTGCATCTTGCTATCCGGTAGGACACAATGGTGGTATGTAAATTTGCAAGAGACCGAATGGAAAGAAAAAAAAACAACTTTGAATTGGGAGTGTCCACATGCCAGTTTATGACTCCACTTTGTGACACATACACATACACATACGTATACAAAGTCTGCAAAAGAACGCCGTCTGTTATCATGACCCCACGTTAGTCTAAACATATTTGTTTATAAGGTTCCATTTTGTGCTTATTCAGTGGACCTATGGTGGTCATCGTACATAGCTGGCCAGATCTTAAGGATAGCAAGTTATCTCAATAATGATCTGTTGTCATAGACAGTAAAATTGGCTGCAATTCCACGGTTGCAGCAAATGCTCCAAGTTTTTTGACCAAGAAAATGGTGTCGTCGTGACTCTTCTTCTGTTACGTGAACCTTCAATGTCGAACGATTCACTTTTGGCTACAGGTTTCACAGACCATCTGTTCTCCACAGTAACAGCCCTACAACAGCAATTGACAAAGCTAGAGTAAGCATTTCTTCGCATTGCGGAGTCCCAGACCAGATCATTGATGCACAACCCAGGCATGAGCAGAATGAACTCAGTCGAGCTATAACTGAAACCTCTTCCGCATCGGTCACCGAGGCCGAAATGGATTCTATGAAAGCAACGGTAAAGAAAGAACCATAAGGCTTCTCTCAAGTGATAAAAAGAAAAATCTAATATCCTCAGATGGCCCAAGTGTCTACCTACCACACAAAGCTGTTAGCGCTGCGATCCAATATGGCTGTGCTGTTGGCGAAGTCCAAGCAACTTCAGAAGAGAGCGGATAAGCTCAAGACTGCGAAATCCGATTATTTGTCTCAAATCGACGATATCCGCCGAATGGAGCAAGAGCGTGATAAAGCGATCGTAGCCAAACTTGTTCCAAGCCGGTCAGCGTCAGCATCACCTGCCGTGTCCGAACCTACGCCTTCTATATCGTCCACTTCACAAGATGCAGAAAGTGTAGCGGCGGTGGCAACGAGTGAAGTATCCGTCAAGAGAGTGCTGACAAAACCAAAGAAGAAGAAGAAACCTAAGGCGCGAGAAGTTGAAATTGGCGACGATTCGTCGCCTGGATGGGGACCGAAGCCATCTCTCAGTCAACAGGATTTACTTCGAAAAAAGGAATAGATTAATGATACCAAATGACAATGTCATTGTTCTCGAAAAGAAGGACACAAAAAAGAAGTAAATAAAAGAAAAACAACAACAAAAAAGCAAAACGCATCTAGCGCTCGAGTAAATAGTATTTTCAATGACATATTTCTTTTTGTTTTGATGTTTGCTTCTTTTGTACATTTTGAAGTGCTTGCTTAGTACTTTATGATCTGAGTGCTCGTCGGTCTTCTCTTGTCTGTGCCTTGAAACCGGTCTTAATAGCAGAAACAGATCTTGTAGAACCACAAGATTCACACTGCACAAAGTATAACCGGTTGTCCTTGGTCAAGATTGTATCGGCAGATCTACATGTCTTGCATGTAACGTATTCACCTAAGGAAACAATATCAGACAGATTTCTTCACCTTCCCTCCATTTATTCTCCCCCTTACCGATATATCGACGGAGAACGTTCTCGATCTGTTTCTGCTGGAATCGGCCCTTGATCACAAGACGTTGGGAACCATCAACGGATCCGTTGGTACCCAATTCGGCAAACAGATATTGAGTGACGTGCTCTGGTTGACGATGCATACTATAATACATGTTCAGCATCTTGCACAACTCATCTTCTTTTGTATCTAAGCTTACCGTCTGCAAATATCAGCAATATTAGCGAAAATAGTCTTCTTGTTGCCTTCACGTTGAATAGCTGGTGGAACAATGGTGTATTTCTTCTTTTCACCGGCCAATTCAGGATTATTATCGCGCAGCGTTTTGAAAAAGCGGTTAAGCAGCTTAAACAGGATTTTAGTACCTTGTGCATGTCTCGAAATAGATGTTTTTACCTCTTCGTATTTGTAATCTCTATCGCTCTTAAACCATGTTTCTTCGCCTGCATCCTTGGCGCTTGTCGCTGCCTCTCCTCCAGCTACTAGATCATCATCCTCGGCCAAATCTGCCTCGAATTCTGCCATGCTTTTCTTCTTCTTTTTCTTTCTCTTCTTTGACAAGTCCAATTCACCATCCTCGACTGTGGGCTGTTGCTCCTCGTCTTCAGCAGGTGCTTCCTGTAACAGTACGTGTGTTATAACACAAGTCTAATTTGCCAAAGTTTTACCTCTACAGGCTTGGATTTCTTCTTTTTCTTTTTCGCATCGGCGAACATGGCATCGAAGTCTTCCTCTTCGGCATTATCACCTTTAATGGCAATAAAAGAAGTTGAGTTATTTGTTTGCCTTTTTGAAGTAGATCTCAAATCAACAGATCGCTTTTTTACCTTCGGCTGCTGGTGTTGGCACTACGGCATCTTCTTCAGCATCAATGACGACCTTTTTCTTTGATTTCTTCTTCTTTTTCAGGGTAGAGAAATCGAGCTATTCAATGTTGTGGAAAGATTCCACCGCTCATTCAGAATTTATTTTTATAGTTCTATTAATCTTACCTCTTCCTCGTCTTCGAACTGCTCTTTGGCTGGGGCGTTTTCTTTATCAGACATGGTTCTGAACAATTGCAAGACACACCCGCGACAATTTTTTTGCTTTTTTCATTCAATGCTTGTCACTTTTCAAATCCCGAAATAGGATTTTTTGTCTTGAAACCATGTGCATCAAATCGTATTCTGAAGGGAATTGCCTCTCTACTTCGGCAAACGTCAGTCTATTTTAGGATACCTACAACTATCAAGTATTTTTTGGATTCAGTGCCATATTAAGTCTTGAACAATTGACTTGTTTGCTTAGTCTGTTCATCACAAACAACAAATGGTGTTCTCATGTCCTTTAGTCGTTTTTCGTACACGTTTCTTTACTGGTACCACAAGGGCGCAGCGTGAGTCATTGACGCAACGGTATGATCCATTATGACTCATAGAAGCAGTTTAACTAAATATTCTGAAGCCAATAGGTTGGCTATTTTTCGGCGCCAAATATAGAAAGAATTACTCGCAGCAAATTTCTGAGTGAAGTAACGGCTCATTGCCGTAACACTTTTAATAGTCAGAGACAGCAACAATCGAGCAAATTACAGTCTCGGGGAGACATATAGAACTGAGATTGCTTAAAAGTACGGCTAGCCAAATACTTATTCTTTTGCATAAGCTTTTAGCAGGTAGCTTCTCTCTGACTCTGTGACTCAATCCAAATCATAGTCATCACGGGTAGCTGGTTTTTTACAGACTACCTTTCTTCAACTGAAAAATAGTCCATCATGGACTCATATGTTGCAAGCTCTCGGTTAATTTCTAAGAAAAGCAGCAGCCCTCTAAGAATCAGCTCGCTAATAGATAATCCTGGCCTTTCTGACGGAAGAGATCAACAAGTACATTGAAAATTATGCCACGTAGCTAAGATGCAAGTCAATGGTAGTGACAACGACATCGTTGGCTTTGAATGCGTTCTCTGCACTTAATCCTATTAAGCCGCTGCTGCAGGACCAACATAGCTACAAATTCTATATTGGATGGCTATAAATACATGTAAAAGATACCTACCCAGCTTCTGTACTGGCAAGCAAGCACTTTCTGAAAGAAAACATGCAAGGGCTAAGCTTAATTCTGGTTCAAAACGGTACGTTGCATCAAGGGGGTAGGGAAATGAAGCGGATGGTGTCTGTAAACGCAGAAGGAATATCTTTCACCTTGTTTTGTATACCAACGGACACCTTAACAAGTGAAGAAATCTGTTGTAAAGGTGCTAAATTCAGTTCTCAAGTTGCCGTCGAAACTCGATTGTAGAATTAAATTTAATTTCAAAAAGTGGCGATTTATCGGTTGGGATATGGTCCGCTGATGCCTCGAGACATGGATCTAGAGCGAAGTATTGTTTAAAAAGCCAATTGCATAGTGAGAAATTTTAAAGATGTGAAAGCACTTCTTTAGTGAAGGTCCTCGATGTTGAGCTGCTTTTGAATTCGGCTCTTCTTGATTGGACATCTCTTCGTACCTTAAATTTTTTTTCGATGCAATCGCCTTTGTTACCGTGCTATTACAGGTATTTCGCCCTACGTTCTTCCAGGAATAGATAATTTTAATTTCAAGTGGTGCAAAAAGCGCTTCTTTATCATGGATCTAAAGAAGCATTAGCGGTAAAACATTGAAAATATTTGCAACGTTCTAGACAAAACTCAGTTTGTCTTGACAGTTCGCGCTCTGATTGGACGAATCAACCGCTTCTCTAAACTTTGGTCGCTCGTTTGCTCAGTCTTCTTTTCCTCCATTCTTCTTCCTTCATCATGTCCCTGAACATTTCTGACCCCGCCCTCGCTGAGGCTTACGAAGATGTCCGAGATGACAAGAGTGAAACTAACTGGGCCTTCTTTGACTTCGCCAATGGAAAGCCTGATCGTCTCAAGGTCGCCGGTACAGGCACAGGTGGTCTCTCAGAATTTGTCGAACAGCTGAAACCAGAAGTGGCGGGATGGGGTTATGTTAGAATGAACATGAGCAATGATGAGTAAGAACAAGAGCCTTGCAACGAAAGACGCTGATTTGCTTTACAGGTACTCTCAACGCGTCAAGTTTGTGTTGGTGCCTTGGTGTGGAGAGTCTGTGGGAATAATGCGCAAGGCGAAGCTGAGTATTCAAATTGCAGACGTAAAGAACGTTTTGCGAAACTATCATATCGAAGTTCCAGCATCGAGCACGCAGGATTTAGACGAGAAGGAAATCATGACCTCGCTGAAACGTGCTGGTGGTGCAAACTATGATCGACAGTCAAGCAACTATTAAAAGCAACATAGAAGGGGGTTATCGTTCCTGTATAGCAATACATAAGGGGAGCATAGAAATTCAGATACTTGCTCCGAGTCAATGGAAACATACATGATAAATCGAGTTCTTCTTGGTTGACATAGATCATTGTGAGACATATATGGATCATTTCCTGCTATTTGTTAAAAGATTATTTTCCTGTTTTCAATGATGGCCAGCGTATATTGGCGAGAAGTTATGAGTTTTTGGCCTATCGTACGCCGGTACGTCGAACGCTTATAGGCTACTCTATAGGGTTTTGCCACTGCTTGTATGCGGTATAAAAGGCGTTGCAAGATCTCCATTCATTATTATTTGTCAACCCCTTTTCAGGTTTGGTGTCGGCGTTTCGCGCTTCTGTCCGCATTTGCTCGATATACTATCTTCCACCTGGGACAGTTATAGCACTTAACTGACCTTGAGTATTATTGTCATAACGCGCATCACGACTTAAACGTCCATATTGACAATTTATCTCTGGAATTAGTTTTTATTCGGCGCGTCTGTCCTTCGTGTGTAACTTCTCATACAATCAATAGGGAGGACAGAGAAGAGAAGGAAATGGAACAACAAAGAAAATATGGGAAATAGAGTCCTTTTTTTTCTCCAAAAACCATCTGCTGTTTTAATCGCTTGTCCACCCTTCTTTCTGTAAATCATCAAGTCGATTTTTCGCCTCCTGATATACGTCGTTCATATCACCATCGATTGATTCGTAAAGATCTTCATCTGCTTCTTCTTGATCCATTGCTTCTTGGTACCATTCAATTGCTTTCTTCATGTTTCTCTTTTCGTCTCTGTAAATATCCCCAAGCATCAGTTGTGCAGTAGTATCTCCTTGGTCTGCTGCTTTTTGGAAGCATTCAATTGCTTTGTTGATGTCTTTCTTTTCACATCTGTAAATTTGTCCAAGTGTGATTTGCGGATCTGTATGTCCTTTGTTCGCCGCTTTTTGGTACCATTCAATTGCTTTGTTCATGTTTTTCTTTTCATATCTGTAAACGTCGCCAAGTCTACATTCTGCAACATAATTTCCTTTATACGCCGCTTTTTGGTACCATTCAATTGCTTTGTTCATATCTTTCTTTTCATTTCTGTAAATATCTCCAAGTGTCCGTTGCGCAATAATATCTCCTTGGTCTGCTGCTTTTTGATACCATTCAATTGCTTTGTCGATATCTTTCGTTTTATCTTTATAAATATATCCAAGTCTGATTTGCGCAAGTTCATTTCCTTGATCCGCCGCCCTTCGGTACCATCCAATTGCTTTGTTGATATCTTTCTTTTCATGTCCGTAAATTTCTCCAAGTTTGATTTGCGCACCATCATTTCCTTGATCAGCTGCCTTCTGGTACCATTCAACCGCTTTGTTGACATCTTTCTTGTCATATCTGTAAATATCTCCAAGTGCCTTCTGCGCATCGCCATTTCCTTGATCCGCTGCCTTTTTGTACCATCCAACTGCTTTCTTGTTGTCTCGATCCACACCTCGTCCATACTTGTGCATATCACCAAGTCTGGTTTGTGCATCGCTGTTTCCCTGATCTGCAGCCTTTTTGTACCATTCATATGCCTTAGCGTAGTCTTTATCCACATCTATTCCATGGTAATATCTCTCACCAAGTTTGAACTGCTCCCAATCATTGTTTGTATCAAATACGTTTGTAACTCTGCCAGCAATTCCTTCACAGCTGCGTACATCTTCAGAATCGCTTCGTGCCCTTCCACTACCTCTGCCGGCAAGTTCCAGCTCTGTGTTACTATCGTTGACATCTCCCTCATGATCAGAGTCCTCGTCGCTGAATAACGGTTCTTCAGGTTCATTTTGTAATTCTTCGTGTCCATGGTCTGTCGCTCTGTTGCTACCTTGATCCAGAACCTGCAGCCAACTCATGTCCTCTTCAGGTCCACTTCCTTCCTGCTCGTCTCCTCGATTAATAACTGCCCGATCTACGTTAATATTACTTGTGTTGCCGTTATCACCAGGATCGTCGTCATTGGATATATATCTTTCAGGTTTGTTTTGATCAATTTCGCGTCCTTGATCTGTTGCTCTGATGGCGCTTTGATTCAGAACTCGGAACGAACTCATGCCTTCAGTTCCATCTCTCGTGTCTTCATTTCTTATGACGCATTTCTTGAGGACTCCTTCAGGGCCCTTTTCTACTGCGAGTCCAAGCTCGTTATCAGAAAATGCCTTGTCGTAAATCTCCTCCACTAGAAGCCGCTCATCTTCCTCAAGAATATTATACAATGGCTTCAACCCCATGAGCTGGATAACGGCAGGTTCGGCTTTTGTAGTCTCTTTCCAACTTTGTAGCCCATCCATAAAGAATACCCGGGAATCACCACCTATCGCGAGTTTGTCCAGCCACTATCACAGACATGGGGTGAAGAGTACCTACGACTTTGTAACCTTCGATTACACTGGCAACGCTTTCTACAATTTGGCGGATGGACCGGATTGCTGTGTGTTCATTCTCTATCTCACATCCCCTTCCACTCGATATCTTTGAACTGTCTTGGTTACAAGCGAATAAACCACCTGATACAGGAAGCAGTTAAATGGCGTTACACATGCGTTGATCGCAGTACCAAGCAGGATTTTTGATGGGTAATAGTAGCCAAATCGCCCAAACACAGTTTGCAGCGCCTCATATTTTTCCTTATTAGTGCTTTGTTTCAAAGCATCTTTCACGGCTCCCTTAAAACGACCAGTTGCCTTGATAGAGTGGGAAGATAAATGTATCTAGCGCGAGTGCCATAAATTGAGTCATTCGTAACGTCCGCTTTGTTACTTACTTCTCCCCAAGAAACATAAGAAACAGTATATTCAACCGAGTCCTTTGCACAATACTCTTGGTTCTGGATACGTACGCTGCAACAAGCTTCAGCGGCAATATCATAAGCAAACGTTTTGGACGGCAAACAGTGGGAGCTG
>JNDT01001066.1:0-30514 GCA_000697055.1 Saksenaea vasiformis B4078
TACTGATAAACAGAGGCAAAAAATACAACCGTCGGAAACGGAGGCATCGAAGTACAAACAGGAAAAAAAGGAAAAAGAACCGTGAGCAACGCAAGAAATACAAGAAGAAAAATAGTGGCAGGTGGGACATGAAAAATCATTGAATATTTAAGTCAAAGTTGTTAACTATTGTATAATGACAGGATTCCAGAGCAGCCGACATCTGCTGTACGCTCCACGGTCAATATGACGTGCCGCAAAAGGAAATGGAAACCAGCAAAGTCAAATCCATGCAACGATGGAAGAA
The DNA here is from genome assembly GCA_000697055.1 of Saksenaea vasiformis B4078. Classification (NCBI taxonomy): domain Eukaryota; kingdom Fungi; phylum Mucoromycota; class Mucoromycetes; order Mucorales; family Saksenaeaceae; genus Saksenaea; species Saksenaea vasiformis. Next base: position 287 of record JNDT01001066.1, read on the forward strand.
TGCCTTTACTTGTCTTTGGGGCGGGCACGTTTGGGAACAACAGTTGCTATAAGGGACATTGCAAAGCAGCAGTTAACAAGTTATGGGGAAGCTTGAAGAGACGAGAAGCCCGTGGTGAAGCGTTGGTTTTGAAAATTGACGAATACTATACCTCACAGGCAAATACTTATCAGCCATGTAATGTTTTTGTCTGACGTGATCGATAGGTTTGCCATCAATGTAAAACAAGGAACATGCAGAATATGACTACGGCTGACAACGTCAACCACCACGGCATTCAAGACTGTAAAAACTGTGGAATGTTGTGGAATCGCGACGTCAATGCCAGCAAAAATACGTTTTACATTGCACAGTCTATTTGGGACGGAGGTGGAAGGCGAAGCGCTTTCCGTCGCCCTAACCGTATCATCGCTGTGAATCCGGGACCCGCAAGGGTTTAGATTTCTACAGTACGTACTATGATCTTTGACGAAAATTCTTATCAGTGACACTAATTTTTTGCTTCAGAATTCGTTTCGGTAAGTCCTTGCTTGATGATTTATGGACATAATGCTAAACAGTTAATGTGTAACTCCGCTCGTGATACTTGCACTACGGGAAGCGGTTCCTCGTGGTTCCCAGTGGTTCCTTATTGACTTCGGTTCCTCAATGACTATTTTTCTCTAACAAAAAAAATAGTCATTGAGGAATCAAGTAACCAACAGGAACCCTCAGTATCCTACGGAAACCTAGTCATATAGCAACCTTTAGGAACCAGCGGTATCCAGTATATAACTATTTGGTGTCCTGAAGGATCCTACAGGATCCACTAACATGCATTTTCGTAACCATCAGGAACCTTCAGTGACTCTTTGGGACAACAACAGTATCTGATTGGATTTAACATAATGGTAGCGAATTTTCTATTGGACCCAACTCCCGTAATAGACGGCTGCTTTTGGATATGATAGTTTTCATTATTGGCTGACTATTCTTTATTTAACTTCAGAAACTAGTACAAGATTCTATCTTAATCTCTTCTAGTGGTGCGTTTCTTCGACTTCTTTTCAGCTGCATAATTGGTTCTTTTTCCTTTGCTCCTTTTGGTACCTACAGATGCAGTCCGAGTGAGAGCGATGGTCATCTCTGGCACAGTAGATGGGATCGGAAAATCTGAAAAACAAATTAAAGAGCTGTTGGAGGCTACAAGTGTACATCTTACCTTCGTCTTGCTGTGCTATGGAGTCGTCTTCTTGCAAAGATTCGATTGCAGTCTGTTCGTTATGACCAGTTTCTTCAGTGTCAAGGTTCTCTGACACTTGAGGTGTGCTATTAAAGACGTCAGGTACAGTTGATTGTGAAGATCTGTCTCACCTTCCAGATTGCGCCTTAGTACTGGGCCAAGCCTTGGACAAGAGTACAGTACTCCGTTACCAATAGGCACTATTAGTAAGTGGTAGATACTGTTTGTATCTCTAAACCTAATGATGTATCAATCTAGGTTGGCGTCGATGTTTGCATGGGCCAGGCAACAAGAACTTCGGAACAGAGAGGATGCAGAGATCCAAGATGTGTACACACGGCTGAGTGATACCCCACCCAAAGTTGGCAGTTTACCAGAGTTTGCTGCTTATATCAGAACTCTGAGTCAAGAATCGTGCAGGTACTTAAGCGGCTGTAATTTTGTTCAAGCTAATGATATATGGAAATAGAATAAAAGAGTTCAATTCTAGCTATCGCCACAGAGAGACTCGGGAGCGCCTTGCTGCTCAACGGAAGATGGCACTACATTGTATCGCAGACAAATTAATTGGGAAATACAGAGCGGCAGACATTGTAAGGTCATGAAAGGTTGTGGCATAGTTTGTAACAATTGGTATAGCCATTGCAATGGGTACATAAGGATAAGAAAAGAGTGCGCAAGAGAGAAAGACAGTGGATTAGGGCGTTCCAGCAACAAGATACTAGGCCGGCGATAGTAGCGTTTGGCGACACAGATTTACGGCCGATGCATGGCCAGGCGCCCTTACCAATCAAGGTATGTACAAATCTAAACATACTGTTGCTAAATCGCATCCTTAGGGTTTCCGCCAAATCCTGTCCCAAAAGGCACTAGTTGTCTGTATTGACGAATACCGAAAAAGCAAAGTGTGCAGTATATGCGACAATGAGACGGTCGAAGTTCGTCAGGCCGGGCAGAGGTGTAGACACAAGTTCGTATACATGGTCTTCAGTATGTGTTCATCTGACGCTCATGAAATTGATAGAAAAAAATACCTACGACTTGCAACTGATAAACGAAGAAGACAATGTTGCGTGGACAATGAGAATAATGTGCTCTGCTATTCTTCAGTATGTCCCGCAAGAACAACTTACGGTACTATCAACTTAGCCTGAAATTGTATCATGTACTAACTTGACGATAGGTTTGCAATCGTGGCAGTCAATATTGTATCCGGTACGGATGTGCCAACATTGCCTTTCGGATACCGATGGAGAACGCCGACTTGTAGGTTCTTAATATATTATAGAATGTCTTCTCATAGTCCCAACAGGTGTGGAATCGAGACGTGAATGCTGGAAAAAACATGCGACGAATACTGGAGGCGTACATTCGATCTGGATGTAACATTGACTCTCGTCCAGCAGCGCTTCAGAGGCCATCACGGCCGCCACAAACAGTGCAAGAACAAGTTCTCACAGACAGTTAAAGAGCTGTCATCTAGCTTCCTGTTAGGCACGGGTTTCGTACGGTAAGCGGAAACTAATTTTTCTGACTATCTGTGCTGACGTCATTTTGGGATTTATTTAGCGGAACTTGATATGATAAAAGTTTCGCTCCTCGGAGGGGTGGTACACAAACAAATGTTATCTGTGCTGGGTGCTCGAAGTACGGTGAGACGCGTACCATTGACTCTCCCGGCCAAGACCGTAGTGGCGAGCTACTATGCCTCCCGAATTGCGTTCAAGGAGGCTGCAGAAGCTAAAGAAGTGGAAGACTCGTCGCCTTTAGGCAAGATTGCGCAGGGCTTGAACACCCTGCGATCAACTGTGCTCAATGCGAAACTCTTGCATGAAGTTACCAAACCAGCAGACGATTCACTGCCATTTTCGCAACAAGCAACCACATGGAATCAAGCTATTCGCGAAGCTCAAAGTCTTGTACATGACGATAACAATGAGCGCGTCATTGATCCGGCAAAACTCGTGGGCAAGGATCTATGGGAACTCAAAGGCAATATTGGAAAGCTTTTGGGAAGCAAACATCCATTTGTAAACACGGTTGCAAAGCACTATTTTAGTGGAGAGGGAAAGCACGTACGACCGCTGCTGGTATTACTTATTGCCCAGGCAACTAGCATTGCGCCAAAGAAAGCGCAGTGGACAGATGTGGATTATCAGTCCATCGACACACCTATCTCGCACGGATTAGAAAACGTTACGCGTAAAGATATGTTTGATCAACAAACCCATTATACGCCCTCTGTGACCCAACAAGGATGTATCATTTTACCCACCCAGCGCCGATTAGCTGAAATTGTCGAAATGATCCATACTGCTTCTCTTTTACACGATGATGTCATTGACGCTTCTGAAACGCGTCGCAACTTGCCATCGGCAAACGCCAGTTTTGGAAACAAGATGGCCGTCCTAGGCGGTGATTTCTTGCTGGCACGTGCGTCATTGGCTCTTGCTAGGTTGCGAAATGCAGAATGTACTGAATTGATGGCTACCTGCATTGCCAATTTGGTGGAAGGCGAGTTTATGCAATTGAAAAACACGCAAAATAAGGATGGCGACAAGTCGAGACAGACAACATTTGACTACTATATGGAGAAGTCCTATATGAAGACCGGCAGTCTAATTTCTCAGAGCTGTAAAGCATCCGCTGTCCTTGGAGGTGCTACCAACGAAGTGGCGGCACTTGCTTACGACTTTGGCCGCAACTTGGGACTTGCATTTCAGGTACCTCGAAAATCAAAAACGCGTTTTTTTAATACTAACTTCATGTTAGTTGATAGATGATATGCTCGACTTTACCGTGACAGCCGCCGACCTCGGGAAACCCGCTGGAGCAGATCTGAAGCTAGGATTGGCGACGGCACCTGTCCTTTTTGCAGCCGAAGAATTTCCAGAACTGGAGCCACTCATCAAGCGTAAATTCTCCGAAAAGGGGGACGCGGAAGAGGTTGGTTTGATGAAACGGGGAGAGAGTGGAAGATAACACCGAGCTTATCATTGCAAATTTATTTTAGGCACGAAATATGGTATACCGCAGTAATGGAATAAAAAGAACACTGGCATTGGCAGAACAGCATTGCACTATTGCCATTGAATCCATTCTGCAGCTACCGCCTTCCGACGCCCGATCAGCCCTTGTACAGTTGACAGAAAAATTACTGACAAGACGGTCCTAAACAAGACATCACCCCTCATTTTCAAACAAATCATAACTAATACCTCGTAAGCTACAGAGAAAGAAAAGAAAGTAAAAAAAAGAAATAGCCTGGATAGATTAGACCATCGATCATCTTCTCCTTGTATACAGCATTCAACCGAACAATGTGTACTTACGCCCGATTTCACTGATTTTCTTTATCAGTAAACTTCCATAACAACCCATATTTTGCCGTAACCTTCTGTGATAAGTTTCGCGTTGATGTAAAACAATGAGAAGACAAAGAGGGCCATGTCCACCATGCGGAGCATGAAGTCGGTCAGCTTTTTCTCACGGGCACGTGCGGACGCATTACCCATTTTTCGTTTCTGTGGAGAGGGCTCTCTCTTGTCGCTTTTTCTCTCATTGTCCTTCCCTCATGTTGTTTTTGACCAGTCGTGTTCTCCGCGCTTCTGCTTTGCAGGCTAACAAGGCAAGCCCGCTGCATGTTTTCTTTTTGATTTCCTTTGTTACTAACAGCCCTGAGCAGGTCCAGTTGCGAGGCCTGGCTTCTGGTACACAGCTGGTAAAAAAACAACAACAACTTGTTTGAGCAAATAACACGTTCGTTCATTCTCACAGACATATATAGGCCAATATTGATCATATTAAGCGTGTGGGTGTGATTGGTTCTGGTCAGATGGGCCTTGGTATTGCCTATGTTGCAGCCAATGTAACCAAATTGCCTGTCGTATTGATGGATATCAAGAAGGAGCAAACGGAGAAGGGCCTTCAGTTTATGAGTGAGTGAGAGGTTTTTTTTTTTTTCCTTGCTTAAGCATTGTGTTGATCTTCCGCGTTTTAGATCGTTTGTTGGAGAAAGATATTGCCAAATCAAAGATTACTGCCGAGCACGCGCAGGAAACACGAGAGCTTGTTTCTACGACCAACAGCTTGCAAGGACTTTCGGATGTTGATTTTGTCATTGAGGCTGCCTCTGAAAACCTCGACATTAAAACAGCGATTTTCCGCGATTTGGATTCGATTTGTAAGTCGGATGCTGTCTTGGCAACCAATACAAGCAGTATCAGCATCACCAAGATTGCAGCTGCTACCAAGCGTGCTGAACAGGTAGATGATTATTATGATTATTATAAGCTACCCAAATCAGTCGTTCTTAATGGGAAACCTGCATTTAGGTGATTGGTATGCATTTCATGAATCCTGTTCCTGTCATGAAATTAGTGGAGATCATCCCTGGATTGGCCACAAGTGATGAAATTGTCCAGGTTACGCGTTCACTTGCCACCTCGATGGGCAAGACTTGCACTGTGGTGAAGGATATCCCAGGTTTTGTTGCAAACAGACTACTTATGCCCTATATTAATGAAGCAATGATGCTTCTGGAAAGTGTAAGTCTAAATGAAAATCGTATATCGTGTATGATTAACAAGAAGACCACAGGAATTCGCAAGTGCGGAAGACATTGATATTACCATGAAGTTGGGAACGAATATGCCTATGGGCCCACTTACCTTGGCTGACTTTATTGGTTTGGATACATGTTTGGCTATCATGAAGGTGCTTCATGAGAACACCGGTGATTCCAAATACCGTCCAGCCGTTTTACTTCAAAAGTACGTTGATGCTGGATGGTTAGGTAAAAAGAATGGACGTGGTGTATACACCTATTAGAAACAAAAAAGGAATCCAAATTTAGACAGATGTAAAAGTCTTTCCTTTTCAAAAAAGAAAAAGGGGTATTTTTTTTATTTTATTTTGGCTTGGCCATGTTAATTCCTTCCGATGGTTCTGTGAATTGTTAAGATCGGCAGAACGAAAGGAGTTAGTGTAAACCATTAATATAATGTATGTAATCAGTCTGTTTCTGTGACAGCGGGGACATATCTACTAACGTAAATCTTTCCAAAGCATGTTTACAGATGAATTACACAGTTATAGGGTTCGAGTAATGCATCCTATCAGGAAAGAAACCCCAAAATCCTGCCATAGAAACGGCGCCTAAAAAGAAGAGAGCGAATATGCAGTGTATAAGGATAGCTTAATGAAAGGTATTTTCGCAAGATGATGATATCAGTGACTGTAAAAATAATAGGCTACTTAGAATGGAGCCCCTTACTTTCTCTTTTTTTTTTCTTCCTTTACTTGTCCAAAAAGGCATTTTCTCTTTTTTCCCCTTTTCCTCTCCTATTGCTATTGAAATAGAAAAAGGTTTTAACAGAAAACCATACAGCTTTCCTTCGACCTTTTTCTTCTTCTTTTTTCTTGCTTCTTGCTTTTTTGACGTGATGAACGAAGCAGGTTCACTGCGTCACAATTCAGGTACCGCATACTCATCGAGGCAAGTCTTGCATAACAACCCCCATGTCGAAGGAAAAAAAAAAGAGAGAAAATAAGTTAACTAATCTTCAGGCTTTCATGCAGAGATTTAGATGTTGTGTTTGAAGAAAACGATGCTTCTCAACCAGGAACGAGTTACTTGGACCAGGTTCTAGACCCTACGTTACCTATTTCCCTGGGTTTTTTACGAACAAAGACAGCAACAGCGCTTGGAACACCCTCAGCCTATCAACAGACGGATCGGGAAATGATCGGCTCTGCGGAGCATTGTGGTCCTACAAGACGTGCCCGTGCTGGGACGATGCCATCGATTGCACCTCTTCCAGAACCCCACCGTTCACCGTTTCTAACAGCGGCTAGAGAAACGACTACCACTACTGCCACTAGTACCAATCGACATCGTTCCGGGTCACTCAATTTACCCACTCCACAACCAATGCAGCTGGGTTTTGATGGTTCTATGTTTGGCAGGCCATGGAGCATAGAAGAAGAACGTCCGCAACAACAACAACAACAACAACAACAGGCAATGGATCAGATGTACCGTGTGGATAGTGATCTTTCCATCGCACGTACCCTCCGTTCTTTAGGTCTCGAAGATGAAGACCAAACGCTGGTCGGAAGCTCGGAAGACAGTGTTTCTGAATTTCATATGATGAATCGCCCACTCTTGCCCGTGCATCGTAGCCGTTCTTACACTGTGAATGGTACAAGCCGGTACCGTGAACAACAACAGCACATTGTTCCTGGAAGAGCACGCACTACTTCCATGACAAAATCGTATACACCACTCGAGAATTTCCCTGCACGACCAAGTCGGCCGCGCGCGTCGAGTATGAGTAGAATGGACTATCCACATACATCGTCATCGCTATGGCAAACCCAGAGAACTCCGCTGGAACCGTTGAGGGATGTGGATGACGATGAGAAGGAAACTCCCTCTCTTTCTCTTGGTGACTCAGAGTTGCTCGCAAATATGTTCCATGAGAATGCTGTTTCTGAAGAAAGGGTACTTCCAAACGATCTGACAAAGGAAATCAATGCTGAAGAGGTAAAAAGAATGTCGCGTTACAGGTTGACTTCCTTTTTATTCTGTCGCGCTGACTTTGTTAAGATGCAGCCTTATACAATTCCAAGTCAATCCACCCCTACGCTTCGCTATACAGGGCCTCTGATGCCCTCGACAAGCACACCAACACATTCAGCCACACGATCGCTCTGGATTGGCAATATTGATGCGTCTGTGTCGATCGACATTTTGACAAAGATGTTTTCCAGTTTTGGTCCAATCGAAAGTGTGCGTCTGTTGTTGGAAAAAGAATGCGCATTCGTCAATTTTTTCCATGTTGAAGATGCAGTCAAGGCAAAAGAAGAAGTGCTTGGCCGTCTTGGTGGACGGATAGGCTCTTGTGTCGTCCGTGTCGGGTTTGGCAGAACAGATGCAGTTACACCAGATAGTCCCGTCCAGCCAACCCGCGCATTATGTAAGCCTTTTTTTATGAGGATGAAGAATTGTACTCAATTTACTAATAATCCCCATGTATTAGGGCTCGGCAATGTCCCTCCTAATACGAGTCCAGTGAAGATCAGAAATCTCTTTTCCTCCTACGGAGCGATCGAGTCGGTGCGTGTCCTCTCCCACAAAAACTGCGCCTTTGTCAATTTTGACCTTGTCGAAAGCGCCGTGGCCGCCCGAGACGCGCTGACGAAGAATGAAATTGCCGCTCAAGGGTTTGAGGGCATACGAACGGGCTTTGCCAAAGTGCCTCCGGCTAAACTTTCCCAAACGAACAGCAGTGGTTTGAAATCGCGCGGCGAAAAGGAAGACGATGAGGACGATGTCGCGTGGATAGGCGAGCTTTGGGATATCATGCAACAGTGCGGCGTAAAACACGATGACAATGACATGATTCAAGGTACTGAAAAAAAAAGTGCCCTTTTGTTTTTCCATCCTCATTTCCCATATATATATATAATAATATTACAGCGCTCAAAATGTCAACTTCAAGTTATTTTGAATCTATACCCCCCGTTCCAGAGCGTCGGCTAGATGGAACGGTGGACACAAGTCGTTTGCGGGACATACGAAAAAAACTGGACAATACCAATATCAAGATGAGTGACATTGATGCGATTGCTTACGAATGCCTAGATCAAATCGCTGAATTGAGTAGCGGTAAAGTGTTGAAAATTAAAAAAAAAATTTGGTGGGCGTACCTCATAATGTAAAACGTTGTTAGATTACATCGGCAATACCGTTGTGCAGCGATTGTTCGAGAAATGTAGCGAAGAACTAAAGACAAAAATGCTTAGAAACATCGCACCTCATCTTGCGGCCCTCAGCATTCATAAGAATGGCACATGGGCAGCACAAAAAATCATCGACACAGTGAAAGCTCCTGAACAGGTAAAAAAAAAAAAAAAAAGATCAAATACATTCTTCCATGTATTTCCAATTGCAGCTAATAAAAAGTGATTATCACTTTTTTTTCTTTATCAAGATCCATTTGATATGTTCACATTTACAACCTTATGTACCGCCTCTACTTTTAGACCAGTTTGGAAATTACGCGGTACAATGCTGTCTCCGGCTAGGAGAAACACATAACCAATTCATCTTTAATGCCATTGTCGAAAAACTACAAACCATCGCACAAGGACGGTTTGGCGCAAGAGCTATACGGGCTACACTGGAAAGTCAGTACACAACGACGACACAAAAGGTAACTTCATAAGAAAAAGAAAAAGAGGTATCATTTGTTCATTTTTTTGCGTAGAAATTTGTTGCAGCTAGCTTTCTTCAACATACAGAATTCTTATCGACAAATACCAATGGTGTCCTTCTTCTTTCATGGCTCATTGATGCGCCCAAGATTGAGAATCGACTCCATCTGGTGGCTAGTCGGGTTGCTTTACGTCTTCCGCAGACGGTGGTGCACAAGCTCGGATCGCAAGTGGCGTTCAAACTCATTAATCAAAGTGTAGATAAACAGGCGCAACAAATCATCTTAAACGGTCTATTGGATTTAACGAACTTATCCGAGGTTTTATCAGAAGCAGTGCGAGGTGTAGGCTTCATCCAAAAAGTACTTCACTGTCCCCATGTGACGGAGGAAGAAAAACAACAACTGATCGCCCAAACGCGTCCACTCCTTAACAATTTCAATGGAACGAATTACAAAGCGTTACTCGGTGAACTATCTTCCATGGAGAAAAAATTCTCAACTTAAAAAAAAACGCTTGTGCATTGTCATTCTCAAAGGGGAGAGAGGGAAGGAAGAGGAATCATCCTTTCTTCTTCTTCTAAAGAGAAGCCTATTTATGCATTTTATCCTTGTAAATTCCTTAATCCGTGGATTTTGTTAATTTTTTTTTTAAAACAAAGAAAAAGTCTTTTTTTTGCATGGAAGACGGGTTCCTATGCAGTGCTCCTTTATGATTGCCTGCTACAAAAAAAACTCCTCCATTCACGGTTGTGACGTTGGGTTCTTTTCATGTCTGACACAGGCCTTAGACGACGACGACGATCGGTCAATGACAAGGATCCTTCTTCATTGGGAAATCAACGCTCTACTACTACATCGCGCATCTTCATATTCGTTATTTGTCTTTTGTTTCGTCTGATTAATGTGTACCTGATCAGAACCTATGACAATCCAGATGAGTACTGGCAGGCACAGGAAGTCGCACATCATATGGTCTTTGGATATCCTTTTCTATTTCTATTGATGCATTGGGCATTTGTTACGACACAATAATATCATCATCATCCTTAACTTTTTCGCACATATGGCTATGTTACCTGGGAATGGGAACAACGTATCCGAAGTTATTTGCATCCACTTGTATTTGCTGTCATTTACCATCTTCTGCATTGGCTGCGACTTGATAATACGTATCTTTTGGTAAAGTTTATTCGCTCAAAAAGATGATTTACACTCATCATGACCACCGTAATTTCAGATTGCAGCACCACGTTATATGCAAGGTTTCCTAGCTGCCGTAGCAGATTATGCAACCTTTACATTGGCCAAAAAAGTCATTGGTGATACCATTGCACCTTATATCGTAACGTTAACGCCTACAAAACAAACATAGAAAAACTAACATGTTTCTTTTTTTTTTTTTCTTCAGCTCATCCTCACGTTATCTTCGTGGTACAATTTCTTTATGGCTGGTCGTACGCTCTCTAATGCTATGGAAATGGTGCTGACGGTGGTGGCTTTAAACTACTGGCCCTTACCAGGTGTAGTGGCCTTTGACAAAAGTAAACGCTGTATCCGGTAAGTTTCATATACTGCGATGATGTGTAGCTTAACAATGCAATGCGTACATAGGAATTTCCGCATGGCTTTGGTATGGGCATCCCTGGCCTGTCTTATGCGACCCACCAATGGCTTGATCTGGGCCTTTCTCGGCCTCCAGCTAATCATTTTCACACCCAAACATCGTCTCCAGATTATAATGAATGCAGTACTTGTTGTGTAAGTAACCATTGTTTCATGAACAAGCAGCTTCTCATTACTGTTTCAGGGGAATGGCTGTTGTAGCCAACGTGTTCCTGGATACAAAGATCTACACAGGCCAATGGTTTCCTCTCGTTCTGGCGCCGCTTAATTTTTTCAAGGTGAACGTGCTCGCCTCCATTTCCTTATTCTATGGATCTCATCCATGGCACTGGTACCTGAGTCAGGGTGTCCCTGTCATTACCACCACAATGCTGCCATTGATCGTGTACGACTACTACCACGGCAATACATCAACACATCTGCGGCCCCTACGACAGCTCGTAGTATGGGTCGTGTTGGTCTACAGTTTGCTATCCCACAAAGAGTTTCGATTCATCTTCCCCTTGTCGCCCTTGCTATTGATGTTTGCTGCCAGCGGTCTCTCGCAAATGCCTCAACGATGGCGTAGCTTCATCATCAAGGGCCTCGTGCTGACGCAACTACCAATGGCATTGTATCTGTCCTTATGGCATCAACGAGGTGTCATGGATGTCATGCTGTGGTTACGCAATCAACCACAAGTTACTTCGGTCGGCGTCCTTATGCCTTGCCATTCAACCCCGTGGCAATCGATAGTCCACAGACCCGACATGGCCATGTGGTTCCTGACATGTGAACCACCTCTAGACGAAAACACGGTGGATGAAGCAGACCAGTTCTACCTCGACCCTGCTTCCATGCTAAATGATCTTCCTTCATGGCCATCGCATATGATCGTCTTTGATAACCTTTTGGACAATGTGACGGTGGCCGACACATTCCAAAAACATGGTTATGCCGAATGCCAACGTTTCTTCAACAGCCATTTTCATGATGACAGCAGACGACGAGGCGATGTGGTTGTTCTCTGTCATGACTAGACAGAGCAAAAAAAAAAAACTAGTAATTTATTCGAGCCTTTTTTACACTTATCTTTCATCTTGGATTCCCGTTTTCCCTATATCGTGCTGAATGAAGAGAGAAGTAAATTATGGTTAGAGAGGAAGACTTTCAATCCTAAAGTTTAGAGAGAGAGATGATAATAGATAGACAGAGAGAGAGAGCTGCGTGGACCGAAATCGATAATGAATCGCGTTTCCGTTTTCTTTCTTTCTTTTTTCTTCTCTGCGCCTGACACTTTCTAACTGTCTAAAAAAAAGAAAAGAGAGAGAAGTAGTGAGAAAATAAAAAGATAGGTTTCTACTAGAGTTTGAAAGAAGAAAAAGGAGGAGAAATGAGGCAAGGGCTATAGATAAGAAGAGAGCAAAAAAAAAAAAAGAAGAAGAAGAAGAAGAGGAAGAAGAAGAAACACATCGTAATGTAAAGCGGATGTTGTTGTTGTTGTTGCTGTTGTTGAATGATGCATGGTTGTAAGAAAGAGGAGAAGTTGTGGATAGGATGAGCGACAAAGAGGTGTGTGTTGCATATGTGGTTTTTCTTTTTTTTTTTTTTAATCGTCGGGATCGACCACCCAGATGCAACCTGATTTGCTGTAATCTTGATGGTAGTCTTCAAATTCTTCTGCTGTGACCCATCGTCGCCATGCTTCGGTGTAGCCACGTTCGAGGTTGCGTGTCCATCGAAGGGTATCAAATAGCCGATTTCGTTCGCGTGAACAGAATAAGCGTTTTCGCAGATCAATCAGTGGTCCCTTGCCTCGTCGTTGGAGTTCCCCATTCATCGCCGTTTGGTGGTATTCGTAGGCAAGTCCTTGCGCCAGTTCAACAGCCCGGTCCTCGTACTGCTTTTCCGTGGTCACGACCATTTCGTCACCATAGCCCGTCGCCAAGGCAATGCTTGCTCCTACGCGCGAACACATCTTGTGGATGTATTTCGGAAAGGTAACAATGGGTGTGCCGGACCACAGGATATCAGCTGCTGTTGTGTGAGCATTACATTCAGGCGTGTCAAGAAACAGATCAGCCACTCGACCACGGTGAATATGTACATGTTTTGGAGCAACGTCCGTGAAAATGACTCTCTGCGCTACCTGTGGCCCAGCCCATTCTGTAGCGCATCGAAGCAAATGCTGTTCGCCAGCAGGTGGGAACCTCAGTAACCAAAGAATGGCATTTGGCACGCGTTCTAGAATCCGTAACCACATGCGGAAGGTTGATGGTTCGAGCTTGTACAGCTGATTGAAATTGGCAAAGATAACCATGTCATCTGGCAGATTTGGAAACACTTCACGACGCATCTTCCAACGCTTGTCTTCTTCCACCGCCCACAATTTTTCTGGATCCGTCTCAAGTAAGCCATTGGTCCTTGCTGGTTCGTTATCTTCCCGAAAACCTTGCTTATGATCATTTACAAAGTACGAATGAGGCATGTAAATGAATTTCTCCGTGTACTCAAAGTCGTTGGTGTCTTCCTCTGGGTCCAGGTCGCCTTCCATGTCTCCATCGGAAGGTAGTCCCTTCTGCTGCCGTTGCCGCCAGACCTCGCAACTGACCATTTCCGGAGGACATACCACAGGATCAGCGATGATCCAGTCACACCAACCACCGCCCAGTGTTCCAGCAAATCCCATGAAAGAACATTGCACAGGACTGGGACGTGCAGCAAAAATCTCGTTACGAGCTCCCTTCCTAGAGAATTTTTTTTTTTTTGCCAATTAGCCCACAGTCTGGGAAACAAAAGCATTTTACCCCCAACTAACTAACTAACTTACGTGTAGCCGTTCAGATTGACGAGCACATGAATGCCGTCGCTGACAATTTTTTCAACGACTTGCTGATGGGACCAGCTCGAGACATCCAGGAAATGTTCTGCTTCACGTTCTATTTTTTGTCGATAAGGCGAGTTGTCACTCTGCGTAGTTGCGTAGCAGAACACTTCGTAGCGTGATCGATCGTGGAATCCAAACACAGATTGCATAAGATGTGACAGCGGATGATTGTTGAAATCCGAAGAGACATAACCAATTCGCAGCCTGCCACACGGCGGCGGTGGCGGCGGATAGACATGATGGGCAACCCAAGAAGAGGTCAGGGTGGTATGGGATATCCTCAAGGCATTGCGATGCGAGATGAGTCGCACTTGACGTGTATTGAGAGGGTAAGTGAATGTATGGAACGGTAAGACAGTAGGCACAGGCGGTGCCGATAACGTTGAGGGAATCAAAGGACGTTGGTACTTTCGTGCTGCATCAGGTGTCACCTGCGTAGGTGAAAAGGACGTGTTCGTCTGCACAGTAACCCCGTACAGGTCGACATACCATTTTCTTTGCAGTCGTCGCATGATACGTTCGATCAATCGAATAAGCCAGCCACCCTCGTTCTTCTTCTTCTTGTTGGTTATGTTCTCAGCAAAATAAGCTAGTCTCTTGTGCCACAACTCCTTCACGCCGTCTTCCTCTCCTGGAGCGACACCCATGGTGCTCAGCGCGAGTTCCAACAAGCTTTCGCCCAACGTTTGGTTCCGTGAAGCCACGTGATGCTTGAGTATACCAGCACCCCAGACGCCGCCTTCGTCAAGCTGCTTCTCGACAATTTCAACCACACGACCAATCCAACCACTCCTGGCGTTCTTGTCACCCATGCTGGGAAAGAAGTTTCCGTACTGATCGACGGTTGCATCATCACCCACACCGCCGCGACCACGCCAATCACATACACCACCCAAAGAATTGACCAGACCACAGACAGCATCTACAAAGTTCGGATTGACCTCGACCGCGCGCCTGTACCACTGAACAGAATCCTGAACACGTCCCATGTCCTTGATAGCATTGCCAAGGTTTGCCAAAGCAACATCAAACCGTGGGTTGCATTCCACCGCCTTCTCGTACATCGCTACTGCCTCGTTCAGATGACCCATGTCCTTCAACAGTGAACCAAGGTTGGTGTACAGATGCGGGTGGCGAGGGTCCAGCTGAAGGCCGTACATGTAGTACTGCATAGCCAGCATTGTTCCCGTTAATTGTTGCTGCTGAGGTGCTCCGCTCGGTAATTTGACGGCGACCATAGCCGCTGCCCCTGGAATATTACTAAGAATGATGCCAAGATTGTTAGCCGTTGAGGGGCTAGGATGCAGAGCTAAACTCAAGTAGTAGAGCGGTAACAACAGGCCAAGCGTCGGCATCGACCGTCCTTCCGCGGTGGCAGCAGCAGCCAATGCAGGTGAAGACGGATTCATCAGATCTTGAAAAAGTTTTGCAAGGGTGAGTAAAATAGTCGACGTTGTCTGATTTGCTTGCTGTGAACTGTCGTTGTTGCTGTTTGTAGTCATCTGCGTACTGCTATGACCTACCAAACCTGGTAAGGCGCCTCCCGTGGCCGCAAAAGCAATCTGATGAAGACGGACAGCCTTGTCTGGCTGTAAGAGCACCAGAGGCAATGCCGCAGCATCGAGCAGTTTGTTGTACCGTTTGGCTTCCATGGCAGCCGTCGAGCCGCACGCAAGCGCAATATGGTTGGCGACCGCAAGCAAGCCAATACCGCCAAAGGCTAGCTCCAATCCTTTTTCATAATCCCGGCGTGCTCCAGCCACATCTCCCAATGCATACTTCAGATTACCTTTAGCGTAAAAAAGGTTTTGCAAACGCGGAAGTTGGTGCACAGGCAGGTGTCTTGGTCTCTTAACGGGTGTGTCCCTTTCAAGGTCACCTTGGCTAAAAAAGTACTGTTCCACAAACTCGCAAACCACCAAAGCTTCCTTGTACCGAGGGCATTGCTGCTGATCATTCGGACGAGTCTTGTTGGAACTATCTTCCACGACCGTCTTGGATGTGTCTTGTTGTTGTTGTTGCTGTTGTTGCAAGGATGCTGTACTTGAGCCTGCCACGGTTGAGCAGAGGACACCGACCAAATTTTCGACGGCGTCCCAATAGCCAGGGCGGAGCTTCACGGCTTGGTACCACCATCTCTCAGCTTCGGTTGTTCGCCCCATACTCCTCAAGGTTGTGCCAATGTTACTCATTGCTTCCACGTAATTGGGGTCGTACTTCAAAATAAGATGATTGTATCTCAGGGAGGACTGATAGTCCTGGTAGGAATAATAAACACATGCAAGGAGTAGCAAAGTTGGCAGGTGTGATGGAAAGGCCTCATGCAGTGAATGAAGAAGAGATAATAGCAATGGATTCTGTGGTGAAGTTGAATAAAGCGTGTGTGCATATTGCAATGTTTTTTCCCGCCATTCTTCATTCCATTCAGTATTGGGAAACGGATGGACCATTTGGGATAACACAGCCTGCTGTGAAATACCAGAGGATGCGGCGGCAGCAGCGGCGGCGGCAGCGGCAGCAGCAGCAGCAGCGGAAAGATAATGGTTTGTTGCAGCAGGAACTGCAGGGTTAGCAGACAATGGCTGCATTGGTATCGCATTGTGCATGCTTGCGAAAGCAACAGCTCCTTGCTGTAAGAGATGATTTACATCGTGAGGTTGTTGAAGTGTGAGGTTTCGCGAGGTGATTGGCTTGTTGCTGCTAGGCCTTTGGTTGTAGTTTGCAAGAAGGTGCGCGGTGTTGCTGGGCTGTTGTTGTTGTAATACGTTGTGCGATGCAGCGTAGTTTTGACCTTGCAGCAATTGTTGTTCAGCAGCCAGTTGAATATGTTGCTGCGAATAATCCAAAGTGTTGGGTGGTATAACCGTTGTATTGTCCTGACGTTGTTGAGCGTGTATTTGATACTGCTGCTTGTGAAACTCGGGATCCACACGGCTTGATAGATACTGCCGTCGTTTTGGATCATAATAATGATTCACCCAACCATTTTCAAAGTAATAACTAGCTAGCGTAGGTGATTGCGGAGGCACCATAATCGAGGGTCGATATTGTTGCTGTTGCTGTTGCTGCTGTTGCTGTTGCTGTTGTTGTTGTTGTTGTTGTTGCTGTCGCTGTTGCTGTTGGTGTTGTTGGTGTTGTTGCTGTTGTTGTCGTTGGTCATTTTGTTGCTGATATTGCCAGTACTGAGCAGGAAGCGCGTTACTCATAGAAAGGATCTGTTGTTGTTGTTGTTGTTGTTGTGAAGTTGGATTCTGTAATTGGTGAGACATGAGCTCCTGTTGGAAGTAAGCAAATGCGGCAGGGTCATCTTGGTTATGGTATTGATTGGCCTAAAAGGAGTATAAGGTTCCCATGCTCCTGGTTCTTTCAATAGTCTTTCAACTCACAATAAAATGTTGCCTGTTTGAATCAGGATTCATTCGTGACGGAAGGTTTTGCTCTTCACAAGGTTTTGGTCGATTTTTATGATGTAAATAATGTTTATCGGCCGGAAAAGAAGAAGCAGTATGCTGTTGAAAGAGCATTCGTTTTTGGCAGTGGGTTGTTTTATCTTTTACTTTGGCCTTTTTGTTAACCAACTAATAAGAACAGAAAAATAAGGAAGGGAAGAAAAGAAGCAGAAAGAAAGAGAAAAGCAGGTCGTGTCTGTTTTCCACCAAGGTTTAATATAAAAATGGTTAGTCTCAATTGATTTCGAACAACGATACGTCATGATGTTTATTATTCCCTTTTCCTTTTCCTTTAACTTATGCTTTCTTTATACTTTTTTATGTAATGTGTTCCAGCAATATTGACTACATGTTTGATATAAGAAAGGTACGTGTTGATCAAAAAGCGTATCATGACGAAGCAGTGAAAATCCTTCATGGAAAACAATGGAAGAACAAATAAAACACCGCAGCGCAACCCTTGGATCCTTACTGGAAATAACCTCCGTGATACCTGATGGTAACAAGTCCCATAGTTTGGATGATGGTTCCTTTTGAACCATAGTACCAGCCGTTTGTAGACATAGAGACCGTAGTGAAAGAACTGTGACTTGACCTCTCCCCTTTTGGACAAATTGGTTTCCGGCGATCCAAAGACGCCTTAATGGTATTTCTTGGATTCCCGCAGGAAGATACCCCAGTAAGTTGTCTGTCACATCCAATACACGTAAATGCTTTAGGTTCCCCAGTTGTGCCGGTATCTCTGTCATCGCATTATTATGTACATAAAGTTCACGGAGGTTCTCCAACAATCCAATTTCGGGTGGTAAGAACTTAAGGTTGTTATCTCCCACATTGAGCTCTTCTAAATTAGATAGTCGCCAAAGTTCTAACGGAAGCTCCGTCAAGCGATTGTTTTGCAATTGTAATGACGAAAGATTAGACAAAAAAGCAATTGCAGGTGCCGGTATAGACTATCAAGTCGTTAGTAAAGCCGTACCAACTACCCGCACATCCTTTTCTTTTCCTTTTTTTTTTAAAATTCATACCAAAATATCTATCTCCCTATGAGCAAGATATGCCTCTGCAGTAAAGCTTTGTGAATCTAAAGGACTTCGCTTATTTGCACGCGGATCGTCACCGTTGTTATGATGTTCGTAGAATGTCGCGATGCATCCTTGCAAATGCCACAAAACAACTGACTTCTTCACAGTCTTTGCAGGCATCAACTCGTAGAATCATTCAAGGAGCATGAGTACTCACGGAGGCCAAAGTGACTCGGGTAAGGGAGAACCAAAAAAAGACGATTCATTTGAACCGTGGACGATTGACCAATAGATTTGTAAAGTTAAGCTAACCAATGAGACTGGCCGGTTCTTTCTACACAAAAAGAAAAGTCCGACGTGAAACGTGAAGCTTAATACAAATCATCATTCAAGCTTGGTTGCTGGTACTTTGAGTGAAACGTTGTACTCTGCATATCTACGGCGTACTCGTGAAACAATCTGCCAGAATGGTGTATATGTGATCAATGATAAACTTGCACTCTTCCAAGGAAGAAAAAAGAACAAAAGACAAAAGAAAAACTTAAATATCACGTTTCGTACAAATCTACAACGAGTTAGAATCTGATACAATGGCTGATGATGCTCTTCTGATTGGAGAACTGTCAGCGGCAACGCTACCCATAATAAGGAAGCTCTTGAAAACGATGAAAGGCGGCATCACGCAGCATGGTGATTTGCAGCAATTTCCTGTCGAATTCGACTTTTCTGATGAGTTTGCTGCTGAATGCCTTCATGCGGCTGGAATCACCAATATAAAATTAACATCCTTACCTATATGAGAGGCATTCCTAGAGCAAGCCACAACAATTACCCACAAGCATACCAGACGGTGCAGTTGCACCGCTAATGTCACCCTATATGAATGGGGAGATAACTTAAAAAGCAGTTCCTCATCATACAGGACAAATAAGGTACGTGTATAGCGGCTGCAAACTTGCAAGCAAGATAAATGGGTCATTGATACAAAGTGAACTCGTGCAGGCGTGTTGACACCGGAAAGAAAACCAAGAGCAACAATAAAACGGCTGTCTCTAAGCAAACAAATCCCTGTCCTTTTGGACGATGAAGGCACGAGGGAAATTCATACCGCGTTAGATATGTCCAAGCTGAAAGTGGCAGTCCAAGGGACGTTTTTCAACGGAGATAGCTATCGACAGTACTACGAAGAGTGGTTTCTTGGATAGTACGACATTCGGCTTGTCCTCTTCACCGATGGCTTTCTCTCTCTTCGTTCGTCGTACCAGACGAATGACCATATAATCGCGCTGAACTTTCCCTCCTGACGTCTTATGGAAACCGCGACATGCTTCAGGTCAATATTATTCCAAGCCCGAAATCACCGAAGGATCTTTTCTCTTTTCTACGATCTTTACTGATAGAGATCCAAGTATTGCAATCCACTGAATTAAAAAGAAAAATGGCGCTGTTGAGATCATTGCCAATCCCAGCGGCAGCAAAATGAGCCATCATCGGAGCATACCTTTCAATATGGATTCCGCATTTGCCACATACCCAAGGATCCAGGGCAGAACACACGAATGGAGAGGAAACATACAAGGCTGATATGTATTTCAAGCCACGTGGAAATCCGGAAGATCTTTGCCCTGCGGATGAGTTCATCGCTGGCGATGACAGCCACGGTACATTCCACCCGTCAGCATTTGCAAGCTTGAAGACGTTCCGCATCACGGCATTTTTTGGACTCGATCCGATGCACCTTCTCGGACATGGGCTTGCCAAACAACTGTGGAACAACATGTGTAGAGTGTATGGCAGCAATGGCAACCCGCTGTACCTTCAGCCAGCTGTGCAACGAGAGATCGGACAACTGATGTAAAGCTCGGACGCATTGATGCCACCAACATTTTCCGGTAAATTACTGGATATCACTACATAGTCAGGAAGCTACAGAGCTGTCGATTGGCTTGAGTTCATCAGGTACGCTGTCCCGACTGTAGTGATGGAACACATCCGTGACCAGCCAACAATCAAGCTCTACATGCCCTAGTGGAGCTTGTCAATTTGTCCATGCAGAGAGAAATCACTGCGGAGGGAGTCAGCCGGATTGAGCGCAATGTCAAGGCTTGGTACAGCTACTTGGAGAAACTGGTGAAGAAGACCGCAATCCATGAATCAGTCTTCACGATAACGCAGCATTATTCGCAGCATACCCCACTGTTCATCCGATCTGTCGGTCCGTTACCGTACATCGCCGCCTTTGCCATGGAACGTGCCATCGGAGAGTACAAGCAAAGGATTAAGTCCAGATCGCATTCCGGGGTTAACGCTGGTAAGATCCTACATGAGCTTGCGGCGCAAAGGCACTATGAGAGGTGACATCGTGACGAGGCCTCACCGAAAATGACAAGCGCGCGAGTTCTGGCGGAATCAACAGACCCAGCAGCCACGGAACTTTAGGGCCCGTTAGGAGGTCTGGTAGTGAAGGACTTCAGCAAGTTCAAGCTTGATGAGCATCTGAGAAACTTCTGGTGCATCTACTTGCCCGAAGCTGACCAGATTGCACAGTATCTGAACCCCCCAAGGAACCTGATTTCCCGGTGTCTACAAAAGCTAGTCCAAGACAAAGTTCCGCAGAGGTCGCTGACAGACTCTGGAAAAACAATGGCCGGGTCATCGGTTGCAAGCAAAGAGAACGCGAGTCAGGACGTGACAACACGCTCGTCACGATGACAATCGATGTAGACGTTAACCGACGAAGCAGAACGATTAGAAGAGCACCGAGAGCGTACTGCGGAGATGTACTATGTCTTTTCCAGCATACGCAGCAACACGACACTCGTTTGCTTGCACTTGTCAAAATTTTCTCGATAGTAGTACCAAAATCGCAATATCCTTATAAACAGGCAGCCTCTTTGTACCGTTTAAGGGTCATCGTTTTATTTTCTCTTATCTTCTGTGTTTCTTTTTCTGCCTAACACGGCTCTTTATTTTCTCCGATCCACTGCTTGATCTGGAGCCGCGTGTAAATGTTGTTCTTCACCACCGGTCCAGTCTTTCTGCTCTTGAAGACATGATATTTCGACTGTCTCTTTAAGTCTGCCCCTAACCAGTGAAGTCTTCTCCCCAGCTATTCTTGCGAGAATTTCGCACGCTTAATGACTCTACGTTTTCGACGATGTTCCGTTCCTTGTATTCATCCTTATTCTCTTATGTACTTCAAGGGAAGCCCTTTTTTGTGCCACTCTCCCAGTAAAACAGACTGGAATCACAATTTTAGACGTCACGTGCATCACATCAACTGGCGGAGCGATCAACCAGAGGGAAGAAGGAAAAAACAGAAAACAAAGAAGGAGCAGAAGCAGAAATGCTAAATAACGGGATAACAATAATCTACTTCCGTTTGGCCTTCCCTCACTGCTTTAAAGGTGACCAGAAAATCATCTAGTTCGGCAGGTTCGCTCTGTTCTGAGCTTGCATTGGAATCACGAAGGATCTACTGACTTTCGGCGCCGGTTGGGCCAAAGTGGCCTCCAGCCTTATTTTGTGTACGGTTTCGAGCGAGGCGTTGTCTCTTCGTAGTACATGTCACGTCAAATTGGTAAACAAATTTCAAACTTCCCGGCAATGTAACACATCTATCATTGGCTAACTGGATGCCATGAAATGTTGCACAGCACACTATATGATCGTGTGGAATACAGGATGCGGGCTTCATCTTGTGAAAATTTGAGAGTTATGATAAAAAAAAAAGAGAGGAAATTACATAGTTTTGGATCTTGCCATACTTTCAAGATATCGGATTTCGAGCACACATTCGCGCAGAGGAGCAGATACATTTGCTTCTGAAGCAAAGGTGTATTGCGCTGGTCCATTGTAATAGGTTCCCCAACACACCAGTCGGAACGCGTAAAATGGCAGTATTTAAAAGGGACGCATGAATTCTTTTTTTTTCTTTGGCTCTGTTCAGTCTACATCCCCGGTATGTACTTTTAATGGAATACACATCCAGGGTCACTCATGTCTTTTGATGTATTGTTTAGCCTGTATGACCTCTGTCCCGAACCGTCTCGGCTGTGGTGGCGTCTTACCCATCACTTAAGTAAGTAAAATAAATGTTGTCGTACTTAGCATCACTCATCTTGCGCAATAGTTCGCTGGATGTTGTATCGCTTCAATTCCTCTGCAGTACGCTACAATTGGCCACTCACATCGAATCCAGTATCCTTCTCTTCTCCCACTCCCACCCATTACAGTGTGGGGTGCGGCCGCCGTGAAATCATGGAATTACCCTTCGGGAGTAAACAAAATGACATCCAAGTATTGTTCCATTTACTAACCATGAACAACTCTTTATGCTGTCTATATAAATTTCGCGCCCATCGAGGGGCCGCGTTGATGTAAGTAGTGTATGAATTTGTTGCCGACTTATGTATTAACGAACGCATACTTGATTCTTTTCTTAGCGTAAAAGTGGCTCCTCATGGACGCAAAATTTATATAGATTAGCGTAAAAGCTTGTTCAATAAACAGTAGACTATATGATAAAAAGAGAACCCAATGAGAAGTCCTCGATTCATGCTGTCGCAAGACATTTTTGATTTGATCGCCGGTTCTATTTTACCAATAGCTGTGCAAAGCAGAATCGCATTGAACAACTCCGGTACGCTTGGTGGCTTGCCGCAAACCTCATAAGGCAGTTGGATGGATACAGTTTCTCACCGGGTAAATTATTTGCCTCGGTGAATCTTTCGACAATCGTCAGCGTTTGCAAAACGATAACCTTTTTGCCAGCGACAAAAGAGAAGACGAGCAACAAGTTCCATTTTGACTCAATCTTCGAAGACTTGTATACAATCTAGACTGACAATCAGCTAACCTATGCTTTACCATCTTGCGACGCTTCAAAAGTTCGACAAGACATGCCGTTTGACAAGGAAAAAGAAGCTGCTCTAAACAACTTTTATGGACAGATTTACAACTCCACCACACCTCATCTATCTCCCGCGTCGCCTTCTGTCGGAAACTATTCGTTACCCATGTATAACAATAAGTTTGCACGGTATCCAGCACCAATGAGTGTGCAGCAAACGATATCACAACCAATTCATTCTATGCCTCCCGGATCTGCTGCCACTCCTGCGACTACCTCGACACCACATCTCGCACGTCAGCTTACTTATGCGCAGATCTCTCGACAGTCTGCCTCACCGCACTACCATGCACGTACTGCTGCAGCGGTGGCCCGCAACACGCCGGTATCATCTACGGTTACGATTGTGGATCCGAATAATCCAACCAAAACGTTAAATGGGTTGATAAAGAAATCTGACGATGAACAACGACCATCATCACCGAACCAGACATGGACAGCATTGGATATTGGTGGGATGGGATTAAAGAATATTTCGCCATCCTTATGCTCCTACACATTTCTGACCATCCTCTACCTGAGTCACAATGAATTGACATCTCTGACACCGGCTATAGCCAAATTGGCAAATCTCAAGATTTTGGATGCATCCGGAAACAAGTTGAGAAGTATCCCCTCGGAAATTGGATTGTTGGTGAATCTTCGTGAATTGCTCCTGTTCGATAACAAATTGAGCACCCTGCCGAGCGAACTGGGGAATCTGTACCAATTGGAAATTCTCGGTCTGGAAGGAAACCCCATGGAGGATGCGATCAAGAATCTTCTAGTGGAAGAAGGGACACAAGCCGTGATCCTTTCGCTAAGAGATCAAGCACCAGGTTGAGAAATCACCAGGAAAGAAATAGGGAATCGCATGCTAAAAGCAGCATACTATATGTGTAGTGGGAGTACCTCCTCCTCCAAGGGAATGGATCACGATCGAGAGCTCTACCACAAAAACTGATTCAGGTAAGAAAAGGAGGACGTATCCCGGAGCCACATCACTTAACCGGCCGCAACAGACAAGTTCTCGGTATTGTGTTACAATGTCTTGTGCCAGAAGTATGCGACAAGCCAAGCATACCCCTGTACGCCATCGTGGGCATTGAGTTGGGACTATCGAAAGGAGCTTTTAGTCTCGGAAATTTTGGGATATGATGCTGACATTGTTTGTCTGCAGGTAGGAGCTTTAAAATGACGGGACATGTGTTTAATCTGGAACGAAAGGAAGTGGAGATGTGTCAGTACGATGAATTGTTTCAGGATCACTTTAAACAGACAGGCGAGTATGACAGCGTGTACTGCGCCAAAACACGTGCAAGGACGATGTCTGAGACAGAACGACGAGAAGTGGATGGTTGTGCAACCTTCTACAAGACGTCAAGGTAAGGCTCAGAATGTGGAGGAAGTAGAACTGAGGGTTTTCAGATTTCGTTTGATTGAAAACTATCTGCTGGAATACAACCAAAATGCATTACGGCGCGCGGACTTCAAAAAGACTGAGGATATCTATAATCGTGTCATGAACAAGGACAATGTAGCAGTATTGACAGTGCTTGAGAAAAAGGATACACGGGAACTCATATTAGTGGCGAATTCCCATATTCACTGGGATCCAACATATGCCGATGTCAAACTAGTGCAAGTTGGGATGCTAATGGACGAGATTGAAAATATCGCGTCAAAGCACGTTGGAAAGCATGTAACAAAACTGCCGACGATCATATGTGGCGATTTTAATTCGGCCCCAGTCTCGGGTGTCTACGAGTTTCTTTCCAAAGGCTCTATCCATCAAAACCATGATGATTTTGGCAATTATGTGTATGGAAACTACACCACGGAAGGTTTGGCGCATAAACTGTCACTGAAGAGCGTCTATGGACACATAGGAGAGCTCGCATTCACAAACTACACAGCAACTTTTAAAGGTGCCCTAGATTACATATGGTACACAAACAACACACTTGATGTACTTTCTTTGCTTGGTCCGATTGATAACGACTATCTGAGGAACGTCATTGGATTTCCAAATGCACATTTTCCGTCCGAGTAAGTTTGCCAGGCGCATCTACAAGGAACTGTATTAACAGAGCAACTCTCCTAGCCATATCCCGCTGATAGCAGAATTTAAGTTCCGATCACCACGGAAGGACACCGGAGAATCCGATAGTAGACAAACTGCGCAGCCACAAGTAGAGAAGGACTGCAGTGACGAAACATATACTAGTCGCAACAGTAATAGTAATAGTAGTGGTAGCATTAATAGAGAGATTAATGAGGAAAAAAAAAGTTAAAATAAATTAAGCTAAATACAGATTTTGATATTCGACTTGGTACATCAAGGAGGCGCCTCTGGTAAGGGAAGCGCATGAGACAGCAGAGAAGTAAAGCAGCAGATAGAAACACTTGGCGATAATGCTTTATGAACTTATAATGGAGCTTAACAACTCTGCTATTCTGCGTTGCGCTGTGCTATCTAGTGGATCCATGCACAAATAACTTGACATTAATCGCACAGGGAATACAATACTGCCAACAAAACTCATAGTGAGGACGCCACTTAGCTGAGGAAACTTGTAAATCGTGCAAGTACTTCTAATAGTTTCTGGTATTATAACAATGGCAGGTTCAAGAACTCAGCACGTTATTTATGATATCGTGTAAAGCCCGCAATAGTGATCTACGTACTACCAATCATACGAATACTATGCCTTGTTGAGACAATCGCTGCGGGATCACACTCTGATATGAGATAACTCCCGGTTTGCTCTATTGAAACTGACGAAAGAAAGTTTTTGACCTGAGTCGGATTTTATATAAAACACAGTAAGAAAACTCTACAATTGATTTACTAGACGAGACACGGTTTTAAGGATAGCTTTCAGCTTGGGTTGCTCCTGAATTAATCCAGCCATCATGAATATGTACAAGTTCAGGTATAATTCTACTTTCAATTTCAACGTCATCCCTCATTTCATCCGCGGACAGGCTAATCACTTTCTCAGATTCCTTGGTGATCAGTGTCACTGTTTGCTTTCGCGTAGTTAGCATATTTCCGATCACCACTTGATGGCCATAGCGGGTTAAGGCATTACGAGCCTTGGGCACCAACAACTTTTCATCTGTCTCCAACTAAAAAGAAAATGTAAAGCGTAAGGACAATACATCTGACTATTCAATTTTTTTGTACCTTGAAGGACACAATCAATCCCTTAGAAGCCCATACGCTCACCAAAGGCTTTAAGAATTTAGGGACTTGATCCAATGTCAAAGTTAACGCACCGTCCCCAGACTGAATTTTGTGCTCCGCCTAAAGGAGAGTATCAGCACGGTCCTGTCCCTCTCTCTCTCTCTCTTGTAACGAACCATCTTTTGTGAAGGAATAAAGAAATCGCTAACTGCAGCAGCAAGGTAGTACATTGCTTTTTCTTGCAGACGACCCAGGATTCGTGTGCCACTTTGAAGTTTGAACAGATAGTCCGAAAGAGTAACGAAGTCCAGCAATAATAGTTGATTGTTCCTCTTTGCTTTCTGATATTTCATAAGTATATCATGCATCTTGGATGCATAAGTTGGAGCCACTTTGATGGAGCAAAATTAAGCAAAGAATAAAAAAATATTACACCACTTACCTTCAACAGAACCATCCTCTTTTGGTTCAAGATAGTCTAGAAACGCTGTGGTGGCGTTATGCGTGTAATGGCGATGGAAAGGTTCCAAGCTAAACTGTCTGTGCATAAAGACAACAGCATATCCGGCTTCTAGGAAATACTCTGCCGATACAGCACCGCGGTTTCCGTTGCTAAAGTTATCAATAAAACGTACGGTTTGGTTCTCAAGAGGAACAATGGTACCACCGCTCTAGATAGTCACAGGTTAGAGACATGGAGGGAAGGAGAGCCAAATGTATCTCTTGCTTACGGTAATGAAGACAAGCCGACTGCCCAGTTGTTGATGATAGGTCACAAAGGCATTAAGCTTGGCTTCAAACTCAGGTAAATTAGCCGGTGGTTTATTCATCTCAAAGTACACGTCAGGGTCAATTACACCCTGTCCATTGTCGAGAATCTGCTCAGACGAGGCCATTCCAGAAAGTTCAAGTGTGTTCCCTCTCACACGCTTTAGAAAATGTTGTTGCGACTTTTGCCCTATTTTTTGAGCGCCGACGAATAATGATTGAGAGGCAGAAGCTCAATATAACAATGCTGCCATCAGCTCCGCAGTTGGTATATTACATGAACTGAAGATACTACAAAATGGATGATAAGAACGCTCGCTATCTCCAAGTCAATTTGTCTAGGGGTGAGAGAATAATGACAAGTTTCGCTGGATTCTGATCTTGACAAATAACCAGTTTCCTTTCTCAATAGAGAGAATGATGCCTGAAAATGGGTGCTGTCAAAAACATGAATAACATATTGGGCACATAGTTAGAGCCCGTTTCAAATAACCAGTTATTGTTTTTCAACCATAACAAGCCCTAACGACTAGTTTATACATGCTTCACAGTAATGATATCACGTTCAAGATAATCCGGTCTTATCCCATTTCTATATAAGACAGATTGATGGAACGATACATGCATTATCATGATCCCCGGACTACCGAACTCGCGCCCATTAACACGTAATTTGTATCAACGGGTGGAGTCATTTCAGAGGCCAAGAGGTCGGATATCCAGTTTGGAGACCGGCGAATAAATCACCTTTGCCAAAGCGGGTACCGGAAAATTGGTATGCGACAACCGAGGTCATGTAACCTGCCAGTGGCTGCGAAACGATGTGATTTTGCCGTAATACAGTATGCATACTGTAGATGAGAGCCATGTCTTGCTTTACGTTGTCAGCAAATGAGCGGCTCAAGCACTGATACTTCAAAAATCGAATATTCCTTTCAGCAACTCTCAAAGGATTGGGAAATCTTCCCGGCTCTGGCTGCCTACCGAAAAGATTACACCGATACCGGCCTCCGTGCATTGTGCGTCATCATGATCGAAAATCTGAAGGCTCTACAGCAAAAAAGACCAGGGATGGGAAAAGTTGCGAAAGCAATGATGGAGAAAATCGAGGTATACTGCTAGATCTTCTGCTTGAAAATTGGGTACAGGTTAACAAAAAAAAAAAAATCACTGGATTTTGAGCACACATTTACGCCATCCAAATATTACTTTGCGTCGACACTACCTCAATCCTGCGGTGAGGAGCAGTACATCTTTGCGCAGAGAAGCAGATACCTTCACATCTAGATCAAAGGTATATTGCGCTAGTCCATTGTGATAGGTTCCCCAACGTACCAATCGGAACCTTAAAGTGACAGTATCTAAAAGGGACGCATGATTTTTTTTTTCTTTGGCTCTGTTCATTTTACATCCCCGGTATGTACTTTTAATGGAATACGCACCCAGGACCACTCATGTCTTTTGATGGATTGTTTAGCCTGTATGATCTCTGTCCCGAACCGTCTCGGGTGTGATGGCGTCACCCTTCGGGAGTAAACAAAATGACATCCAAGTATTGTTCCATTTACTAACCATGGACAAATTTTTACGCTGTCTATATAAATTTCGCGCCCATCGGGGGGCCGCGTTGATGTAAGTAGTGTATGAATTTGTTGCCAACTTATGTATTAACGAAAGCATACTTGTTTCTTTTCTTAGCGTAAAAGTTTGTTTAATAAGCAGCATAGTTCGTGCATAACATATTTCTTCGAGGGGTTTCAGGTAAGACGCGTGGATATTCATACAACCCTGTCCTTTAGCTTAATCGTATTGGCACGTTCTAAAGTCACTCGGTACGAGAGGAATACAAAAGATCAACCGCATGTCATGCTTGGAAAGCTAGCTGATACACGGACTAGCCATGGTAAACTTACCCAAAATATCGTACAAAACAATGCAGACTCGTCTAAGCAGGTACTATCTTTCAAGTTGGGCAATCATGACGAATATAATTGACCTTTCCTGTTTATCAGAGAAAACGAACAACTGAGGATGCGGCAGGAAGGAATATGAGACCTATATGTTTGAAGCTCGCACTGAACATTATTTTCACTAGCGACAAATTCGATTTCGTTAGAAAGGAACGCAAACAATATCATTTTATTCCACCTATGACCCCATCTTTGTCAACAAACAAACCGCGATTAGATTGCAGGGATCAAGACAGCTTGAGCAACGTGGTTGAGATCAAGATAAGTGACCAAAGCATTCCGTCCCTCAATAGCACGATACTCTAAAAGTAACTTCAGAATATGGAGCAACAAGCTACGAATAGCACTACTGAAAAGAAAAAAAACTTTTTTTACAAAACCAACAAAATTCAAGATTTTTCCAAGATGTTCTCCCGTAGTGTAGTTGTCTCAATTTAATGCCTCAAGCGCTTACATTTCAACGAACCGCCATGGAGCAAGAGCTTCGTACGTTGCCAAGTCGGCTCTGGACGCAAAGTCTGGAAGGATGCAACGAAGAGAAGAAAGCTGTTCAAGTAATCCAGCTTGCACTGACAGATTTTTATGCGAACTGTGGTATTTCACCGTAGTTAAGAGAATATAGTCACTATAAACTGTATCTCTTGATTGGACTTGTTTCTGAGACATAAGCTCCGTTAAGAAGAATTTTATTTTATTTACAACAGTAGCGGAAAAGTAGTAATAATCCTCTTTTTTTTACTTCTATCCCGAAATAAACAGGAGTCTCACCGTACTATCGTTGTTCTCGGTGTATATTGTCTTTTATTGATCATCATCTCCAAATACTACATTTTTTTACGGTGAAGACGAAACCCCTGTCAAGATGACAATACAAAATCAAGACCCTGTTTCGGATTTGAACAATCCCCATGTTTCTCCCGTTGATCAAGATGTGGATATGGATCAACATCCATCCATTGAAAACAACCATCCATCTGTCGTGTCCTCGCCTGGTGAGACCAG
>JNDT01001067.1:0-12927 GCA_000697055.1 Saksenaea vasiformis B4078
AGGAGCCAAATGCGGCAAAAGCAAGGAGCCCGTCGACGACGCCTCCTGTAGCCGCAGAAACGTATAAACCTTCGTTAGAATCATCCACAGAAAGAAGGCCAGATGCTGACTCACCTTCGCCTTCGCAATTCACATTTGGAAAGATCAGAACTGCCGAACACCTTGCGTCAGTTGCGACGACATCGACGTCGCCGTTTTTATTTGGCAAGATTTCTGATCAAGCAAATGACGGTGTGACTAAACAATCCACCTTCGATCCTTTGAAAGCTCACCCGTTTGAAATGAAGCAAGGCAACCAAAAAAACAAAGACATGACCGATAAACTAGCAACAACTACCACACATGAGAGAAATATCCCCAGTAGCTCATCGTCACCTTTCTCGGGAACTGCGCCTCTTTCGATACCGTTCACTTTTGGCAAACAAAAAGAAACAGATACTGAGAAATCAATGAGTATGAGTTCCTCATCCACTGTGGACAATGAAAAGAAGTCCGTACCTACGCCGGTAGCATTTCCATCTGAGAAGTCTAAACTAACACAAGCGGACAATTTGACCACGATCATTCCTATCGCATCATCCCCTCTAAAATCTTCTACCAATAGCTCGGATCGTGCCGTATCCTCCTCCTTACCGGCGATTACACCCAGTCCGGGAACTTTTGAATTTGGAACTTTGAAAAAAACAGAGATCAAACCAGTGAGCGATAATCTGTTTACATTTGGATCTACATCTGCTAGTAGTGCACATAGCTCCTCAGCGATGACCTCATTGGGAATCTCTGAGACTCCAAAATCTTTGACATTTGGATTCCCAAAAGCAGCAGAGCCCACTTCTGCAGCCGACAGTGAACAAGAATTGAAGCAACCAATTAGTGAAACGAGTCCTGTTGCATTACCATCTACTACAAAAGGTTTTTCTGTGAAAAATACTGAATCAAAAGGTGCAGAAGGCAATTCTGCGAAAGGGTTCACTTTTGGATCCACTATCATCAGCACTAGAACGACGGGTCCTACCTCAGCGGAATCTAGCACTCCAGTTTTTACGTTTGGAAAACCAAATGTGACAGAAAAGCGAGACACCATGACTACAAATATACCGACGTTTTGTTCACCCGTTAGTAACAAGACCATTACATCAACTGTCACTGCTCCCCCAGTAACGGCGTCTGACACAATCTTTACATTTGATGTGTCTAAATCTCAAGGAACACAAATTCCGTCCGCAACAGCAACTAGTGAAGAACGACCTCGGAAGTCCGGCACTTCTCTTAAAAGTGGAAATTCGGCTCTTTCCATTACTACACCTCAGTTCACATTTGGCAAAAGAACCGCAGAAGCTAGTGAACCAGCAGCGCCAAACCGCGCTAACGGATCTTTTGCGCCAGCAGTGCCACAAACTGTTCCAACTGAAAAGTCTGCTATCCCAGTATTTTCATTTGGATCTGTAGCTGGTGATAGTAACAAGGTCAAAAGAAGCGATCCTTCAGCCCTTGGCACAACAAAGGAAACTAGCACCGCAACGATATCCCCTTTAAAGACGAGTACTACAGAAGCGACATCCTCCACCTACACGTTTGGCGTACCCAAAACGAGGGAAGATAAGAACAAGGAGGCTCGCACTACGTTTAGTTTTGGATCAAATGCTACAGCAGAGGCGACTAGCGGGAGTTTTTCGTTTGGGATGCCTAAAACAACTGCTAGTGCATCGACAGCTACACCTTTGTTTTCATTTGACAAACAAACCATAGAAAAGGAAAAACAGAAGCCTGAAAGCGCCTCAGTTGGCGTTACGCCAACTACCACTGCGCAAAGCCCAGTCTCTAGCACAAACCTAACCTCCTTGCCCTTGTTTGGAAAGCTTCAGGAACCAACAAAGCCATTATCTGGAACACTACAGGCAAACAGAGAGGCACTCGCGGCATCAGCGGCATCAGCAGCACCCGCGTTAAATTCTGTCGCTAACAGAAGTCCCTCAATACCTGTAACAGTATCCCAACCGACAACCCAAACCGCCGCTACCGCACCAACAACGTCAGTCTTTTCTTTCGGCGTTCCAGCTATAAAGAAAGACGATGGAAAAATAGGTCAAGGCGCGACCGCAGTTTCAAGCGCTATTTCCGGACCGACACCAGCAATAACAACACGCAGTGCCTTCTCCCTTGATCCGATGATCGAAGTATTGAGTAACACAACTTATCAGCCTCCAAATCAAATTCATGCGTCATTAATCACGCCTGCTCTTGCAGGGCTGCAGTAAGTTACATCATCCGTTCATTCTTTTTTTGCTAATCTCTTGCGTCACAGACAGAATCAGATTGTATGTCATACCAACTTCCGCATCGACAACATTATGCCTGCCACGAGGGTAATGGAGCTGCCATCCCAAGCACAGGAAGAGTTGGAGAATCTCCATCGTTACATTCTAAGTGAAACTCAGCAGTGCGATTACGTATTGCGTGAGGGAGGTTTGAAGAGCCCAACTTATTTGGACAAGACAGGAGCATACGCTGCATCGTTATCAAAAGTAAGTCCACTGACTAGGCGTCGTGACGATCGCTAACTGCATGGGTGCGTGGAATAGGGAGTAGATGCTTTGATATGCAGCATGAAAGGACAGATGGAAGCAGTGCAGAGCTTGTTCGAAGCGACAAACGCGCAGCTTAGGTATGCCGCAGACGCTGCGACGGTGATTGAATCATGCAAATGCCCAGGGCGTAATGCTCACTGGCTCTTTGGGCACGGTGCTGATGACGAGTAAGTGATTGTTTCTAGAATAAGCTGTTAAACATCGTGAAATTACAGTTTCTTCAAGTCTCTTGCAACGCAGCTGGAAGGACGAGTGGAGGAATATAAGCGGTGCATATGGGTACGTTTACTTCCGTAGTTATCTTTTTTTTTTTGACATATTCTATAGGAAATCGAACGAACGGTGGAATCATGGATGCAGAATAAGGCTCAGTCGCCTGATGGTAAATTTATTGATAGTGTAAATTTTCATAGATAATACTAAATTCTATTTTTAGATATTGCACGTATCATGCGCTGTCAAAACCAGACGTTTTTGGCACTATCCGGCAAGGTGGCAATGTTACATGAGGAGCTACAAACGTGTAAAGAACGATATCGTCATTACGTACAAATGCAACGTCTGAGCGGAAACTAACAAAATATACACGTTAAAATTAACATTATAATTTGTGCGGTTACTCACATTATACAAGAATAAATGATTGAGAATAGCCGCTATGAGGAAGTATGGTTCTAGATGAAAGGTCAGATGGACGAGGATGTAGAAAAACAATGTTCTTACTTCGTCATTGGCGTTCTATGGTGGCCGAAGTAGCCTATTCTATATGTCCCAGCTGGAGAGACGAAGTAATCGAGATGAGCACGCCACCGTCTTCCAGCGACCATGAATTACCTTGTGCACGTTCATCAACATCCCACTCCACGGTTGCTTCAGACTGACCAAGTAACCGGGCCGTGTATCTCCAACGGAATCTGAACGAGTGATCAGCCATCCTGCCACTTATTAGCCATTTGACTCTACCTGGTATCATAATCGTCATCTGTCCGGATGACTCGCCATTCACCTGACTGCTCATCTCTCCTTTCCACAGTGAGGAATGTTTTCTCAGCCATGACGTTGTTTCGAGGATTGCCTGCTACAAATACGGCGGAAACGGTCGGATGGGTAACACGTCGGTAAACAATAGCTACATCCCGGACCACGTCTCCGAAATTATGAAAGAATTTGGGTCTATCCGAGGGAATGCGTGGCACCCAACTGAGGGATCGATTTGTATAGTCAACGATAGAGGGAACACCAGTAATCGGTTGACCAGTGGCCATGGCTGTGGCTAAGGTTGTGAAAGCCTGAATATAAGCATCCAAGGTATGCGGGCCATACGGTGTCTGAATAAAAGCGATATGAGGATTAGCTTTGTTTAATTCTTTTTTCTTTTTACCGATGCTCCTTCGTAACGCTGCATTTGATACTCTTCATATGTAGTGCAATAAGACTAAAATGAAAAATGTGCATAATTTTATGTTAGTGCATGCATGGAAAGCTTTATTTTATTTTTGAGCACTTACTGCATAGCCATTGGCGGGTCCGGATTGAATCACCGTGATGTCTTTGCCCATACCATACTTTTCAAGCGTGGCCTTGATTGCTCGTCGTAAGCGCCGACCGCTCATGGTGGTCATCTCGGAAGGCACGCCTGCTATGAAGACACTTCCTATGCGCAGTAACTGAATATCGAGAACGGTTGGCTGCCATTCATAAGGGATCCGAATTTCGCCTGTATCTAATAAGATTGGCTTGGGTTTCTGGCATTCGACCTGCTGCTCCGTTGGTCGTCGAATCAAGTTCTTGATACTGTCCCAGAAGGGTGTACCTTGGGTGGTGTTCTGCACAAAAGTCAGCCGGTTTGGCAAACTAGTGTGTCTTTTTTTCTCACCTGGTAAAATCCGTCGAGAGCAGGGCCATCTGTTGTACCGGCAGCTACATCAGGATTATGGTTAGTTGATAACAATGTACGGATAAGGTGCATTGTCTCCTACCGAATGCGTATCCCTAAGATTTGATATCAGTTAGAAAAAAATGCTTATAGATGTGACCATGTTTACCATTGCAGGGAGGCACAGTGAGGCATCTGATCGACGCAGGGTCTCATTAGTGATATCCCAGAACATCTGTCGGTAATCGACGGGGCCTTCGATTGATGTTAGAGAGGGTTGCAAAAAGAGTTCCAAGGCTTTATCTGCCTGGTTTTGGCCAATAATTCGATTGGACTCATAGTCGCTAACGTTCCACGCAGGGCCTCGACCGAAGCAAATCGATCCTGATGGACATCTAGTGTCACGCGAGCCGTCGCAAGGGATGTCTGTTCCTGTGCAGAACGCTCCCAGCGTGTTGGGGCTTACATCACCTTCATTAGCTTGGGCAAACGCAGCCACAAAAGGCCCCTTCCCTGGCAAACCCTGATTGATTTGCCGCTCCGTAGCATAGGCCGCATATCCCTTGTTGTCTCCATTGACCAATCGATTCGTTCCGTTAATTGATACACCATGAACGGCAAACCTAAACGGAAATAAGTTCAATCTTTTCGTGCGAACGGGCGGAAACCTTACCAGCTAATGAGTCCAAGATCCTGGTTGCTTTCTTGGCCTCTAAAACCAAGCACAGTCATATCCTTATCAACGTCGTACTTGTACTGCGCACGTTCTTTAGCCGGATTCAGGAGATAGGCTGCCGGTGACCGATTGATGTTCGTGTTCAAGAGTTCACCTGTTGTCAGCGAGATGGTGCCACGCTCTAGGCGGTTGTGTGCTCGCACAATGGACCGGACAATACCATCAACCATGGGTTGTGTAGTTTCTTCAATCCATCCAAGAACGGATATCTCATATAAAGCTATACGATACACATTAGGGTTAAAATGTCTGTTTCCGAAGGAGAGATATCGGGGTGAAGGAAAGGGGGAGATAACGGGAAACAAAACAGAGACAGAGAGGGGTGTCAAACGAGAGTGTCATGACTTACTGTATTGCAAATAGCCACCCATGCCACTATGCGAATGGGTGCTTGACAACATAACGTTTTCCATTGTGTACAGGTTTCCAAACTGTTCGCGGAGCCGTGCGATAACCCTTTGTTTTACGATGTCGCCCATTGATTGGGTGTCGGTGTTGACAAAAACAATGCGACGGTTATCATCATCAACAATGTATGCCCGAGCATAAAGACGTTGTAAGAGACCTTCGCCTGTCTGACTCAAATTTGCATAACCCATGAAAAGAATATCTGTTACTGGCCCAGTAATATCAGCGATACCAGTCCCAATTTGGTATGCCACTGCCACTGCCGCCAAGCATAGCGACCAAAAGATAGGAGAGAGAAACATATGGGAAAGAAAGAAAGAAAATTGTGTTATTTTTGATTGCTTTCAGAAACCTCCACAGCCGCCCCTTAATCTTATAACAAAGAAAAAAATTCATTCGTTCCAGGTGACCTTGTCATCTTCCCGGTGGGTGCGTGTCATGAACAAGTTCGTATGCTTCATGTGGTGCCGCAAACAGTTGCTGTTGTTCCTCCTCATGTGGCTCTTTGTATGTCTGCGTCCAGGTTTTATAATTTCCACGCCTATTTTCTCGAATGGATGAACAATTATTTTTTCCTACTATTGCTTGCTATACCTTCGAGTCGCCTTCAGATATTCAGAAACCAATTGAGCAGAAGTCAACGCACACACCTATTCAGCTTTCATCAATAACCGTAGTCTCTGTAGCGTATCACTTACGATGACAATGAACAATCCTGTATTGAAATACATGGTGACCAACATGTACCATAACCGCAAGATGGTAACTATTCCATACAATGTAGTACGTAGCAAAACCCGACGTCCTAAGTTGTTGGCGGATTCATAATCGAGATGGTCCATGTAATACGTGATGGCGCGCTCAGACCAGCATATTGCGATAACCAATAGATAACCACCGACGAGCCTTGGCACGCTGCTGAGGATGAATGGTTCGAAGAGTAAATGAACTTGCTTGACCTCTGCTGTGCATTAGCGTCCAGAACCCAAGTTCCCACAAAGTTACCGCTGTGGAACCACCATTTCATTGGCTTGACAGTTGCATCCATGGTTTCGGACAAATAAAAGCGAGAGAAAGAGATAAAAACAGATGCAAAAGAACGGGAAGTTTCTGTCGTTCTTCCCGGGGTTGTGACTCCACTCAAACTATATCAACATGATCGCATTCCTTTCATGCGAGACATCACTGTATTTACATCCATCTTTTTCAAAGACAATCAATATCCTTCTAACACTTTTTAAGGTTCTACCGTGTGTTCTTAGCCACATGCAAGTGTCTTCGAGATCAGAAGCTGTTTCGAACTTAAAACAGTCTTTGATCGGTTCTCTGTTAAGTTCAGTCATTATCAAGCCCAAGGATAAGAAAGAAAGCGATATGCACCTGGACTGCTGTACTCCACGTCAAAATGACAACAATTTACAGAGCAGCCTGTTGTAAGCATATTATTCGAATTAACTCTGGAGCCACCTGAATTCTGCATATTGCGACTAAATCTCTGATTAGATAAAGTTTATGGGACGATATGCACCATAGGTGGTCGCTCACGCAAGGTCCGAGCGTAAATTATCCATGATAGTTACTTCAAACTCATCTCCCTCCGACAAAAATAGTAAAAAACGCGTACACAACCGTGAAGAAGGCGAAGTGGATAAATAAATTGCCCAAATGATGAAATCCATGGTCCAAAGTAACCACGTAAGCGTGATTTACTTCACAGACGAGACATCTAAATCTGCAAGGATGTAAATGGCTTAGAGCGGCGTTCATTGATTGAATAACTTTAATATTATTCATTGAATTCGCTTCCGACTGAAGCGAATTCTTCCAACAGCATAGAAATCGTTCACAACTAGACACCTATTACAATTCCATGATATTTTACTTGAGCTGAATCGTACTGCCACAGGTTCCCGGCTACCATACCCTGCGTCATTGGCTCATGGAGGGAAAGGAATGAGAAAACGCTCCCAGAAACGGCAGAATCATTAATAGCGACTGCAAAGGACCTGACTCCTTACAGCGTCCAGCGGTCCACTGTTGATAAGGAGCGATATGTGCTTGACGACAGTTACTGAAGTGACGAACGACGGATTGCACAGTACTGCAGGTGGTTTGGAACAGCGGTCATGTAATTTGTATGACAGCCAAAGATGATCTGCAGAAAAATATAAACCGGTTCGTGAGATTGAGCATTTTTACCTCAAAAGAAGTCGTGATTCGATGGTATTATGCCACGTGTCGAAGATCACGGCTGGATTTATCTGAAGGGTCTCTCGTGATTATAATGTAGACTTCTTTTGGGGATCACCGTAAGCAGCTGTAGTTATGTCGGATACAAGAAAACTTTAATGTCGTATACATTAATGAATTGAGACGTTGTGTGGCTATACTTGCTCAACGCAAGTTCAGTTGATTTTGAACTCGAGATATTCAAACGTCAATACACGAAATAAATGAAACTCAAGCTGCTGTTAATTAATTTGTGGAGGTGTAATCAAAATAATTGTCTCATTTATGTGGTCATCATATGAAGGAACTTGTTCCTTTCCTCTTCACATCAAAGCTACGCAATCGAGTTACTGGTCCTTCATTGGCTGAATCGGGATCAAAAAACACAAAGATTCTACTGGCTGGTCAGGTCAGTAGACTAGACAGAATACTATTGGCTGATTTTCTCAAGATATGCTGGGCTCACGCTGAACGCCTCTATTTTGTCCCGCAAGTCCCTTTTTTTTCTTCATCAGTTCGCCAGTTTTTAATTCGAACTACGACGATCTTCGAACCATTGAGAAGAAAGAAACATGGTACATCTTTTCTTTTCTATTTCAAAAAGAACAAAAAGGGAGACGAGACGGATGTGAGCGCGTGCCATCTGGACCTGATAGAAATATGAGAGACGGTCGAACCATTTTAAACTCGGAAACAGAGGACTTCCAAACGAGATGACTAACCTGAACATCTGATTTTCTTAGGGTATGCGAATAGATATCAAGGTAATGTTCTTTTTATTTGAAAGAACATAGTGTCGCTGAAATAGGACATCGTTAGCGTAAATTGCTCTCGCGTTCGGACCGTGTCAAAAGCGTGGACTTGCATCCAACAGAGCCTTGGGTGCTAGCAAGTTTGTACAATGGTCAAGTTTACATTTATAACTATGAGACTCAGGTAAGGATCTTTACGGCTCATGGCAAGAAATAACCCGTGTTTTAGGCGTTGGTAAAAACGTTTGAAGTCACCAAAATGCCTGGTAATATTCGATGATAGAACAAAAGAAACAGGAAAATAATGCTTACTTCGTTCAGTGCGAGCGGCCAAATTCATTGCACGAAAGAACTGGATCATCACTGGCTCTGACGATTTGCAAATCCGAGTGTTCAACTATAACACCCACGAAAAAGTAGCCAGCTTTGAGGGTCACCCTGATTACATCCGTTGTCTCGCTGTCCACCCCACACAACCCCTTGTTCTTTCTGGATCAGACGACATGACTATCCGTTTGTGGGATTGGGAAAAAGGATGGAAATGCGTCCAGGTTTGTAGCACCTTTACTTCGTATTCCTTGACGCTGATTCTTCCTACGTTAGGTGTTTGAGGGCCATTCTCATTTCGTCATGCACTTGACATTTAATCCAAAAGACTCGAATACCTTTGCTTCAGCTGGTCTCGATGGCGTTGTCAAGATCTGGTCTCTTGGTTCAAACGTTCCAAACTTTACACTTGAAGGACACGAAAAGGGTATCAACTACGTCGATTATTACCATGGTGGCGACAAGCCTTACCTGATCTCCTGTGCTGATGATAAGTAAGTAATCCAATAAAGGATAAGAATAGGGTTTTGATAATCTGCTGCAATATCTAGTTTGGTGAAGATCTGGGACTACCAGAATAAAAACTGCGTGCAGACATTGGAAGGTCACAGTCAAAATGTCAACTTTGCTTCGTTCCATCCCGAGCTGCCAATTATTCTTTCCGGTTCTGAAGATGGTACTGTCCGTATCTGGCACTCGGATACATATCGTTTGGAGAATACATTGAACTATGGCTTGGAGCGCGCATGGTGCATGTCTTATCAGAAGGGAGGAAATAACGTTGCGCTCGGTTTTGACGATGGTTCCGTTGTCATCAAGTTGGGAAGAGAGGAACCTGCCGTATCGATGGACAGTTCCGGTAAAATTATCTGGGCCAAACATTCTGAAATTCAGACCGCAAACATCAAAACGGGCGTTGGTAGGGTTTTTTTTTTTGGTATCTGCTCTGCAATGCTGTTATTAACGCTATGGTGCTATAGATGATCAGG
Organism: Saksenaea vasiformis B4078; assembly: GCA_000697055.1. Taxonomy (NCBI): domain Eukaryota; kingdom Fungi; phylum Mucoromycota; class Mucoromycetes; order Mucorales; family Saksenaeaceae; genus Saksenaea; species Saksenaea vasiformis. Next base: position 9,906 of record JNDT01001067.1, read on the forward strand.
TGAAGGACGGTGAACGTCTTTCTTTGCCAGTTAGAGGTCTGGGAAGCTGTGAAGTTTATCCCCAAAGTCTGCAGCACTCGCCAAATGGACGTTTTGTTGTCGTTTGTGGTGACGGCGAGTACATTATCTACACCCCATTGGCATGGAGAAACAAGAGCTTCGGAAGCGGTTTAGAGTTTGTCTGGGCAGCGGATTCGAACTTGTAGGTCTAAGGAATTGAGTTGAATTGTGCATAAGCTCACTTTCTGAATGGTTTAGATACGCAGTGCGCGAGTCTTCCTCAAGAGTCAAGATCTTCAAAAATTTCAAGGAGCGTGCTGGATTGTTACCCAAATTGAATTATGCCGCCGAAGGCATCTTTGGTGGTGCCCTACTTGGTGTGCGATCCAGTGGTTTCCTTAACTTTTACGATTGGGAGTCTGGTTCCGTTGTTAGACGTATTGATGTTGAAGCTAAAAACGTAAGTTCTGTTCCTTATGAAGATAGCGTCGTTAACCGTATTACAGGTCTTCTGGTCTGATGCACGCGATCTTGTTGCTATCGTTTGCGAAGAATCATTCTACGTACTTCGATATAACGCTCAGGCTTACATCCACTTTGTTGAAAGCGGTGGCGATGTAGGCGAGGAAGGTGTTGAAGAGGCTTTCGAATTTGTCACAGAGATTGCAGAAACGTGAGTTTAATAAGTTTTGTGTTGAATTCTTGTCTTCTAACCTGGAATTGAAATGCAGCGTCAAGACTGGTACATGGGCTGGTGATTGTTTCATCTATACGAACAATACCAACCGCATGAATTACTTGGTCGGCGGTGAGACCTTCACCATTAGTCACTTCGACAAGTACGTACCTTCGCCATTGTCGTGTACAAAGGAATTCTGATATCATTTTTTAGACAAATGTATCTCTTGGGTTATGCTCCTAAGGACAACCGCGTATATCTTGCTGATAGAGTATGTATACAGGTCAACGTGTTGGGCTGGATGATTCATGGTATTTGATAGGATGTGAACGTGTACAGCTACGCTTTGTCCCTGAACGTGATCCAATACCAAACGGCGGTTCTCCGTGGCGATCTTGAAGCAGCAACTGCGCTCTTGCCTACAATCCCAACTGATCAGCGGAGCCATATCGCACGTTTCTTGGAATCCCAGGACATGAAGGAGCTTGCTTTAGAGGTTTCGACGGATATGGATCAAAAGTTCGACCTTGCTTTGCAGCTCGAGAAATTGGAAATTGCCACGGAAATTGCACGCACAGTAGACAGCGAACCCAAATGGAGAACACTAGGCGATGTGGCTCTGGCGGCCTGGGAGTTTGGTCTGGCAGAAGAGTGTCTCCAGAAGGCAAAGGATCTCAGTGGATTGTTGTTATTCTACACGTCAAATGGTAACCGCCAAGGTGTGCGAGAGGTCGCAGATCTAGCAGGTAATGTAGAACAACTCGTGATTATCGTTTTGCTGATGGAATGAGCAGTTGCACAAGGGAAAAATAACATCGCATTCACCGCATTATTCGAACTTGGAGCGGTTGAGGAAATCCTTGAACTTTTGATCAAAACGGAACGTATACCTGAGGCCGCGATGTTTGCAAGAACATACGCTCCAGATCAAATGTCCCGAATTGTCAAGCTTTGGAAAGCTGAACTTGCAAACAAGAACCGAAACAAGACAGCTGAGAGTCTGGCAGATCCAGAGGACTATGCGAACTTGTTTCCAGAGTTGCAAGCCGTTGAAAAACCACTGATCGATGATAGCGCGTAAGAAATTTTAATAAACTAATGGCCAATTACCATTGTGTAAAAGAAAATTTTAAGAGATACAACACAGTGTAAAAGAATCCTTAATCTGCCTCTGTTGCTGTGACGCATCCATTTCAAATAAAGAGTATCATAGATAAGAGAAGTACACTACCCCTGAAAAAGTATCCGGATTAATTTCCACTTCTGTCAATGCAAGTAACTCAGACCCAAAAACTTAACTTCAACAAAGTATGAAAAACACGTAGAAGAGCAATGAAATCCCTTTGAAAGATGCAGAAGGCATCAAAGAATTAGCTTATGCTTTTTTTTTATAGTTACTGCTAACCTGTATGTCCTCCTTTGGCTTTAATGACCAGTCAAGAATCTGTTCGTTCATACAACTCAAACTTTGTGTGTGGTTTCCGCTACGGATCGTTATGATACGGCTTTTTCTGATCATTCCTTTAGACTCTTAAGAAAGGGAATGGCATGGAAATAGCTTCCAGATAGGCATTTGGGCGCATCGGAGGCGGTAGTCCTGAGTGGCCGGGCTGCATGGAGCCAACACTGACTTTGGTAGCTCTTACCGATAGCCTATGCAAGGATTTAGAATCCCTCGTACCAAAACCAGCCACACATTGTATGACAAAAGGCTTGAGCAAGGTAATAGCAGCCGATCGTATCTCCCATCATGGTGTAGCGGTCTGCAACAACTGTCATATACTTTGGCAAAGGGATATCATCTCGGCAAAAAGTCAATGTATCATATTGCCAACTCGGTCTACTCATCTTTCGCAAGAGATAATTTGTGCTTACCAGTCAATCCAAGTTGTCCTATTGCTTGCGACGTTCTCTCTAAGATAACATGCATATTTGAATGGTTGTGGTCAAAGATCTTTTCCGTTATCATTTATGTGAAATTAACGTTTTAGATCAGGCCACTTGATCAACACAAAGTTTTGGCAGTCTTATCCCGTAAAACAAATGACAACTCGTTCTGATCCATTGTTCTTTCACTCCTTTCATCATGGATTTACCTCACCTAACCAGCTACGACGGCATGTCGCACCGCGACATTATCCTTTACAAAAAAACGCCGGAAACGTCAAAGACAAGAAGAATTGGCTGCGCAGGGTAAAGATAGGCAAACGTTGATATTTGCATTCTTAACTGTTTTGACTTCCCAGACCAGAGCAGTGGTGACGAAGCAGCCTTCATCGTCATCATCAAACCAACAACGTAGGCAAAAGCCTGGTGCGAAAAGGACACGGAAAAGGAAACAGA
>JNDT01001068.1:0-30259 GCA_000697055.1 Saksenaea vasiformis B4078
AGAAATCTTCGGTCATAACAGTAATAGAGTATTCGCTTAAAAAAAATGATGTATCCAAATTCAAGTATGGGCGACGTAAAGTAAGCGAGACTCAAAAAAGGATTGTTTTTATTAAAATGATCATTGTACTGTTTAAATAATTTATGGTACTTGCGGGTAGCAGCGGGACAGAGGAGTTTAGAGATATCTTTAGATGATTCTTTACTAGATCGGGATTGTTATGTTTATCCTGGTTAATTGTATATTCTGTGTCCGCTGGTATCTCAGCAACAGATAGATAGGAATAAGACATGTCTAGAACCGCGTTCTAATAAAGTAATTACCTTCAGTACCTTTTTGTCTTACTCAAGCATAGTGTTCTAATTACTGTGTAGTAATGTAACTATGTCGGATACGACACCTCATTCTATCTGAAATGCCGTAGTTTAGTTTTACTCAACGTGTACAATGCACCGTTATTTTGCAAGAGTGACGAATTCTAACAGTAGCAAATTTGCCATAGTTCTAAATTGTTTAAGGGAAGGACCTTCACGTTGTATGACATAAAAAGACGAGTGTTTTGCTGGTTTCTTACGTTTTACGCACAAAAAAAACCGATGTTACACAAACATCTCTAAAATAGTTTGAAGTTTTCTGTAAGCGTAACATACAACAATTGCATCATCAGAGACCACGACACAGTATGTAGGCTTCCCGAAAAGCTATGATCGATCAGCAATCCTTTATTGGTTTCGACCGACTGAAGTTTGGCTTGCATTTTTGAGGAGACCCTACATGATATGAGGCCCGCTGTCTTGTAATCCAACCGCATGTACCACCCGAATAACACAGCATGTTTCCCGGGTAGGATATGCTTCCCCTTTTTAGGTTTGTTGTTGTCATTTTTTTTTTCTGAAGGCATTGATACATCGTAAAATCTTTCTCCCAGTCAATTCTACAGTAGATATATTTTACAAAAGCCTGTGCCACCAATTAAGGATAGGTCTCTCAAGTTTCCGGTATCCGGGCTGACCCTTTTCGCGTGCACAGTGCGACAAACCGTTCCCATAACTCACGTGGGAAAAAAAGGTAGGCTGATTTCATGAATATCGTGACTTCGTTATGGCTGTCCGGAGCCAAATAACCCGCTTATAAACCGCGATCGCAACCGTATCTGTACAAAATTTCCTTTTTCTTCTTTATAACTCACCATGGATGAGAATCGCCTTAACGAAGCTTTGAACTATATTGAAGAACATCAGGAAGACTTTATTGCTCGTCTCCGTAAAGCTGTAGCCATTCCCAGGTAAAGAGGAAGAAAAAAGAATGCCTATCACTGCTCTGCCTATAACACTTGTCCCTAAAAAAGTGTGAGCGGTGACCCTACGCGTCGTTCGGATGTCTTCCGCATGGCAGAGTTCCTTATTGAAGAGCTCAAGACGCTTGGTGCAAGTGTCGAAACGCGTGACCCTGGCGTGCAGGATTTCCACGGTACTGAGTTGAAACTGCCTCCTATTGTGCTGGCCACAGTGGGCAACGATCCTGCAAAGAAAACCATTCTGGTATATGGTCATTATGACGTTCAACCAGTAAGTTCTGTTCAATGTCCGTGGGACCATGTCAAAAATTCATTTTTTTTTGTGTTTTTCGCATAGGCTCTGAAGGAAGATGGCTGGGCTACCGACCCCTTTGAACTAGTTGAGGATGAAGCACACCGATTAATTGGTCGTGGAAGTTCGGATGATAAGGGACCAGTGTTAGGCTGGATTAACGTGGTTGAAGCTCACAAGAAACTTGGTTACGAGCTGCCAGTCAACTTGAAGTTTTGTTTGGAGGGCATGGAAGAATCCGGTTCTGAAGGCCTGGATGCCATCATCTACAGCGAAGCTGATAAATACTTCAAGGATGTCGACGCTGTATGCATTTCCGATAATTATTGGCTTGGCACCACTAAGCCTTGTTTGACTTATGGCCTCCGTGGTGTCTCTTACTACCATATCGCCATCAGCGGACCTGCACGAGACTTGCATTCTGGTGTTTTCGGTGGCACCGTGCATGAACCTATGACTGATCTTTTTGCTGTGATGAGCAAGTTGGTTGCTCCCAACGGCAAAATCCTTATTCCTGGCATTTACAACCAAGTGCGTGCTATCACTGGTAAGGAAGAAAAATGCTTAAATGGACGGAAGCAAATTATTGACCGTTATTTGTATCGTAGATGTCGAAGAAAAGACGTACGACGGCCTGGCTTTTGAGCTGCAGGAACTTCATGATGCTGTGGGTAATAAAATCAACATCCATGATGACGTGCGACGTACGTTGCAGCACCGCTGGCGTCATCCTTCGCTGTCCCTCCACGGTATTGAGGGTGCCTTCTACAGCCCTGGTGACAAGACTGTTGTGCCCGCAAAGGTGATTGGTAAATTCTCTATCCGTACAGTACCCGACATGGTGCCAAAGAAGGTTTCCGAGCTCGTTGTTAAATACGTCGAAGACGAGTTTGCCAAATTGGGCAGCAAGAACACCTTGAAGGTCCACTGTACCCACGACGGAAACCACTGGCTTGCCAGTCCTGAACATCCCAGCTATGGTAAAAGAAAAAAAAAAGGATAATCCCAAAAACCATTACGGATTGCTGAACTTGAGTGTTAGTTGCCGCTGCAAAGGCTGTTGAGCGAGTGTTCAAGGTCAAGCCTGACCTTACTCGCGAGGGCGGTTCTATTCCCGTGACCTTGTCTTTCCAAGATGCATTGAAGAAGAACGTTTTGTTGCTGCCTATGGGCCGTGGTGATGATGTAAGTTATCAAATGGACTATGTCGTTCTTTTGCTCAACTTTTAAATAGGGCGCTCATTCCATCAACGAGAAACTTGACCGCTCCAATTATATCTCTGGCGTCAAACTGATGAACTCTTACCTCTATGAGGTTTCTCAGAGTGAACTGTAAAGAATAAAATTTTTCAAGTGCAATTATCGCCAAATGCTTCTCCTTGCATTAAGAATCGGGAACTTGTCCGAAATTTCGTGTTTCATCATGAACCAAATCCACCGTTTATCAAATTGCAATGCTAATAGGATACCATTGCATCTTTGCTTTTTTGTATACCATTTACAAATGCATGTGATAGTGTCAACAATTGAGCATTGTACTTGGTATGGTACGAGGATTGCAGGATAGAACCAACAATTGATTAATGCGCTCTATTTGGACATTGCATTTCTTGTCGCACAGTCAAGAAGGCTAGGTTTCTAATCCAGGAGACTTCTCGGTTGCGTTTGAAAAGTCGTCAGACATTGCTACAAACTTTTGTTGTTCTTACACGGGAACTCGAAATTTCGCATCGTTCTGTTGACAAATACATATAAGAAAAGCAAATACTTGTGTGGTACAGTGAGCATAACATAGCAGCTCCAGGTGAACCAGTGATATCCAACTATGTTGGCACCTACCTTCCTACTACGGCAACTAAAGAAATACAACTGGGATTCTGGCTGTTCGGAGGCAACCCAATCGTAATAATCGGGTTTCTAATCTTTTTCTGCCATCTGTACGAGGCAGGTGGTCGGTTACTTGTCGTTACATGTCTTCTGGGGAATATCCCTTTTTGGTGAGTGTCATTGTTCAACACTCAATAAATAGGGGTAACATAGTTTGTATTAAATATCATACATATTTCGTGCTCGATATTTTTTCAGCAATCCTCATATCTGCTGAGTCATAGATGTTCATTGCTAAAGATCAATGGCCGTACTGATAATGTAAAATTCCACATACGTTACTTGGGGGGACAACCCCAGGCCCCTCAAGAAGTCCAAGATCAACGTTTAGAATCTTGTGATAATAATAATTAGAATCAAATTGGCGGATTTATCTTTAGATGCACAAGGTTTGTCTGTAAGCCTGGTATCCCAGAAGCAATGAAGGCCAGTGTCAGAGAAAACTATCCGAAGAGATGTTTAAGAATGCTGGAGACAACGTTAGCTGCCCGATTGCGAGGAAAGGAGCTTCATAGGGCAGATGAGGTCAGTGATCATTTTTTTCGCTATTTTGTGATCCATTACCTGTTTCAGATAACATGTGCTCATTGACCAAGGTACCGAAGGCAACAAATAGCAGAACGTTCCAATGTCAAATTTACGTTGTCTCATACAACAACGAGCGCTTACTATTCCATTCTATGTTGACGATCTACGTCAACCTTGCTTTAACACTTTCGGTACAAGTCGACAGAAAATAAATGTGACAGCTTCAAGCAAAGAAATAGTATTGTGTGAGCTTTTTTTCTCAAGGAAGAGATGGAAGCATCTTATCATCATCTCTGCACGAGTTTTAAAAATCCGCACTACGACTCACACTTATGCGGTGATATGTCACAGGAAATCTTGTGCTCTCTCTCGGACAGCTTTACTTCATTCCCCTACTTGCTCCCCCTTAACCCTTTTTTTCTCAAAAAAATCCACAAACACAAGAAAAAAAAACAAAAACAAAAAAATAAACATACTATTGTGGATCTAGTACTCTGGGCAAGGGTGGATACGAGAGGATATGACCACAAACCAAAATCGTCATTCCCATGGCAACGGCAGATCATCAGCGACTGCAGCCTCCAATGTTGTTGGCGTTCATTACAAAATAGGACGAAAATTAGGCGAAGGTAGCTTTGGTATCATTTATGAAGGTAATATACCCGAACGGAAGCTTGTTTCTTTCGTTAGCTTGCTCTCTTTCCCCAAGATTGAACCTCAGTCATTGTTAAAGGTACCAATCTACTCAACAATCAGCAAGTTGCCATCAAATTTGAACCACGAAGATCGGATGCGCCGCAACTACGGGATGAATATCGTACATACAAAATCCTTGCGGGAACCAGTAAGTGAAAGGACTTAACGAGCAAACGAAGCAAAGGGAATCTCTAATAATGCGTTAGCCGGTGTTCCAACCGCGTACTACTTTGGCCAAGAAGGTCTGCATAATATTCTAGTCATCGATCTTCTAGGACCAAGCCTAGAAGACTTGTTTGACATGTGTCATCGTCGATTTACGGTTAAAACTGTCGCCATGCTTGCAAAATTCATGGTGAGAGACAAACTATACATCCTTTCATTTCGAAAGTTATGGTAATGGCCATTTTCAGATTACACGTGTACAAGGTGTGCATGAACGAAACCTGATCTATCGTGACATCAAACCTGATAACTTCCTCATCGGGCGCCCGGGAACGAAACACGCTAACACGATCTATATGATTGATTTTGGCATGGCTAAGCAGTATCGCGATCCGAAAACAAAGCAGCATATCCCATACCGTGAGCGTAAGAGTTTATCGGGAACAGCACGCTACATGAGCATCAATACGCATCTGGGCCGAGGTACGCACGAATCGACATCCGAGTCGGGGGAGGAACTAAGTTTTTTTTCCTTATTATCATCAGAGCAATCCCGGCGGGATGATCTGGAATCTTTAGGTCATGTCTTTATGTACTTTTTACGGGGTTCTTTACCGTGGCAAGGACTAAAGGCAGCAACTAACAAGCAAAAATATGAAAAAATTGGGGAGAAAAAGCAGTCGACACCAATTAGGGAACTTTGTGCTGGATACCCAGGTAACGTCGTTATCAATTTCCGGTTATCTTATGCTACGTTTATGATGATAGAGGAATTTGGCATTTATTTACAATACGTGCGCAAGCTCGGGTTTGAAGAAACACCTGATTATGACTTTTTGAGGGAGCTTTTCACGAAGGTGATCCACACTAGCGGAGAAACAGAAGATTTTGTTTATGATTGGATGCAATTGAACAACGGAAAAGGATATGAGGTAACTTTTGATTACAAATGGTCCAAATGGATATTCAACTATTGATATCAGCATGGGTCAACGCCGCACCGAAATCGATCTAAACACGAGCAAAGCAAAGCAAAGCAAGAGCCCCAACGTCATACCTCCAAACAGCTTGAAATGCCGTATCAGAATCAAACGATGCAGCCTATGGTAATGAACACTAACACAGCTGAAGCTCAGCCCCATGGTCAACTTGAAGCAGAGGAACCGTCATCGGGAAAAGGTTTCTGGCAAAGACTGTTTACCATGTGCGGCGGTTGCGCATGCTTCTAAAGGGCGTTTTCTTCCCCTTTTTTCTTTTACATTTTACTTCACTTTGGACGTCAGATGTCTTCTTCTTATTGCTACTCACATCATTAATCCCATGTAACGATTGTTGGATGTTTCTCTTGGTGCAGGATGTCTACCTAGAAAACGACCAAATATCCGTTAATTTCCAATCTTGTTTGAAACAACTTGAAAATTTGATTGCTCTTTTCGTTTTGTGGCGATAAAGTATAGCATAAAACAGCTCTCACGTAAAAATCCCATCTATGCTACTGTCAGAGTCAGTATTCTTTTGTACTTTCAATGTCTCATCGTAAACTGATCATATACATAAGAGCTTCACGTCAACAGTAATGTAACTTGCATTGCATAAACAGCAATTTTCATTCCTTCTCATACTAAAAGTCTGCCGGTGTGGCTAACCATACCGATTACAGTTATCATAGGTGGATCCTTCGCCTCCTTTATCTCCATTGCCTTTTGTTTTCTATTTTCTCTATTTCTTTTTGTGCCTTCATTCTCTCGATAGGTCTACATACATATATGCTACTGTCGCTTCGCTGTCTCTGCCATGGCCTTTTTCTTAATTGTACTCCTGCACTTCAGTTTGCATCAATCTCTTCGTGTGTCGACAAAAAAAGAAGGGAAAGCGATTTAGTTTCAGTCTCCAAAGGCACTATTCTCTTTAGACAGAGTAGATTTTTATAGTTGGTGGTGGCACTAGCATCATATACAACGCCACTGCGAGGATTTAAGAAAGTCTATTTACGATACATCATTGGCCATGGTATATAAGAGCAACTTATTGTCCAACAGGACCTATGCACATAGACACGGTTACAATGCACTGGCTCCTTTTTCCTGATCACAATGCTTTTGTTTGACCTGTCATTTCGACATCTCGAAAGAAATACAGCGCCTTGGTAACGCTTAGTTCTGCTTCGTAGCGGGCTACCTCATCTACGAGGCTTTTGCTCTCCTCTAACTGTTTCTGGAGTTCTTCTATCCATCGCTGCTGCTCCATTAAACGATTCTCAGCTGCTAGTTTTTGCTGCTCTGTTTCGTGTAGTTGTCGACGCAATTCTAAAACCTCTTCCCATACTTTTTTCCTGGAATTGGAAGGCAGTTCTGGCTGCTCCGTTTTTAGCTACGAGACTACTCCTTTTTTTTTCCTTCTCTTTTTCTCAGCTTGTCCACGGAAGCTTTACTTCCAGCAGCAAGTACTTACTCTATCTAAGGCACTGGAACTTAATATACAACGCGAAACTTCAGATAGCCTAACACGTCGTTACTATTCAATCGTCCACAGTTGCATCATTCTTTACCGATTCCTTAAACCATGCAAGAGGAAATGGCTTTGCACCGTTTGATCGTTCTGTAGATACGAGAAATGATCAGCGCGACATACAGTATGCATGTGAACTTACTGGCGACAAATTGGTAACCTGTTGGATTTTTTGTTTAAGGATCCCAATTTCTTTCCGATATTTTGGAAGAGACGCCAGTTTTTCATCGAACGTCTACTGATATCTTCTTTCATTTTCTGTCGCTGTGTAACTTTCTTTCGTTTTACCTCGTTGACTTTGGGAGTTATCTGTAGCTTCTTTAATCGAGATGCAAACCGTAGCGTCTCCAATGAAGTTTCTATATCCGATGCATCCGGACAGAAGGTACAAATCGCAGCGATTTTTGCATGATCCGCTAATAACGGCTGAAGGCATCGTTTCAAAGTGGAGTCATGAGGGTATGGTCGACTTTGGGATAATAAAAGTTAATCGGTGAGACGATCTCAATCGGTCATCGCGCCCCACCTGTTTCCGCTTTCCTTGATCAGGTCAATAATGACATTCTCCAGAGATTGTAGTCTATAGATAATCGACCGTATTAGACGTATCGGCTTTAATACGCATTATATAAATACAAAACCCCTTAGTGGCGTGAATTTCGTTTGAAGGTTTATCTCCACAGCAGCTGGGCCTTGCGCATCCAAAATCGATAAAACTCTACAATCGTTCGATATTAATGATCTGTTTAAGCAAATGATGTTTTACCAGCTGGGATATCTTTAGTCTAGTCTGCTGCCGAATTCTTGTTGTCCCAGGTGTCTTTGATCGTCGCTGATTAGCTAGTGGGGTACTTTGGCTGTTACGTTCATAGCTTTCAATCGTCTTTTTTTTAACAAAAAAAATTATAAGTATCGGCTATGCTCCTTCAGGCGATGCGATAATGACTTACTAATTGAAAAATCGTGTGACTTCGATGACAACGGGATGTTAAGTGATAGCGATTAGCTGTTAAGAGAGCATTAATGTTTTCCTCCTTGTCTCTTTGCACTTGTACCCTCTCCCATTTTTATAGCATCCATCACGTCCTCCGGCGTAATAATCACTTGTTGCTTCAACGAACTCGCCCAGACGCCTCTCTAACCATCATCAGTTGTTGATTAACATTGTTGTCTCGCAATTACCGCCACATACCCTTTTATCCTCATAAATTTTTGCTTCTTCATTTTGTGGAGAAAGAAGGTCCCGAACAATACCATTATCAACTTCAAAATAAGAGACCCGTAGGACAAATTCTTTCCCTGCAGCCTAATAAACATATGGCGTCATTCACTCACGCTACATAAGATATATTTACCTGTTTAATATGATCAAACAGACTGTCGATCGCACGTGGGATCATCCCAGGCTCCGCTTCTGACCCTGATATACGTAATTAGTCTGGTTCCCTTCTCATATACGTCATGTAACAGTTACCTATCTGTTTGTACCAATATTATACGTAATATCTTCGTAAGTGATACATTGGTGCATTGCCTGTTGCCTACTACAAAAACTTACCGTTGCCTTAGCCTACTGGTTAGTTCTCCTAGAAAGAAAGTACTCCACGTGCAACTCACATATGTTTTACCGCTCCACCGCTGCCCATACGCTAAAATGGAAACTAACAAAAGACAGCCGATCATATCAGCAATTGAATCCACGTAAAGCCAATGATTGGGTACCATTGTATCCGTCAAGTGCCTGACTGTTGATTGAGTAACAAGTCCTCGGTGGTTAGATCGACGTATAGGGTCCTATTAATTTTACCAGACAAGTTTTTGTACGGATTCATGATAAAGATCAGCATTACTGCTCCCATTGCAGACATGATCTATTACAGCAGTGTTGGCGAGAAACAGGTACCGCTCCAGTTGACTTTACCAAAACTATATTGCTTGTGAAATTTCTCTGTGGATAACCGAATTATCCCTTGCTCGGTCAAAATCTTCCAATGTTTAACTTCGCCCTCTCTGCTAAAGGGACGAAGTCGAACTACAACTTTGACGGATTCCGAACTGGATTGAAATGGAGATGACCTTGTACTTCGGACAGAGCGTGACGAGATGCGCGAACTGCAGCTGCTGGTGCTACTTGCACTTTTAGACTGCTTCAACGAAATCGAGTTAATCGTTGTCGTAGCAGTAGTAGTGGTACTGTTGCTAGGTGGGGATGACTGGTTGCTCGATGCTGACGACCGTCGTGGAATGCGGGTTGCAGACAAGGAAGATGACAATGACCTGCCATGTAATGAAGGTGATGGTGGTACAAGACTAGTAGCCATATTCTAAAAGAGAAAAGAGCACAGAATGAAAAATACAAGCGAAAGAAAAGGAAGAAGTGAAATATAGACAAGATACATGCGGAGTTGTAAACAGAACAAAAAGCATGAAAGAAGGCAACTTTAGGAGAGAGAACGGCTTCGTTTCCATTTACCTCATTCTAGCAGCCGCGTGCTTATGCTTGGTGATATAATAGTATGCCAACTATTATCACAATATATTTGATCAATTTTCCGTAGCTTTACAACACTTAATGGAGTAAGCTATAACCTTCCGCTTATTGATAAATGATCGAGCACTGCATTTCATTGCTAATAAGTATACTTATATGGATATTTCTGCTTTAATATAAGAAATATTTTGTACCAGGATGGCGAGTTTGTTGCTTGTAGTTGTCAGAATGATAGCCACTTGCGTACAGCTATTACATACAAACATAATTCTATGCAAGTGCGTAAACAAAGAGCATACGATTATACTAGTCATTACTTCCTGATTTAGGTAACATTGACTACCATTTATTGAACACGCCTTTACCTAAACTGTGGAAATTTTACGCGAAGAAAATAATCGAATATGAGGTCGTAAACTTTGGATGCCGGTTCATTCGTCCCTAGAGAGCGTTCCCCGTACCTTGCGGGTGGCGCACCCCGCATCACTTGGGTGAAGCAGATAGCGTGCTCATAGCTTCTAAAAGTGGCCACTTCCATCATTTGACTCCCAAGGATATAAACAACAGATCAAAGTTTGCCTTTCGGTTTGCCTATGGCCAAAAAAAAATAATGGATTTGGAATCAACTTCTGCGCCTGCGTCAGATAAATACTATGACATGTTCAAGCCGAATAAATCTTGCGCTGGGAAGTGATGCATCTTTGCTCTGGGAAGTAGGTCGTATTGCATTAATCCAAGGAATCGTCGCGCTGATTAACCGGAGTCTTGCATTGGGTGCTTCAGTGATGGTCTTTCGGTATCCTTTCCGAAAGCAGTAAAACTGTCTCAAGATAAAAGGACAGATTCCAGCCAAATAATTCGTATTTAAAGGGACGCATGAATTTCCTTTTCTTTTTCTTTTTTTTTCTTTGTCTCCGTTTCCCACACGGACGTCCCCGGTACGTTCTGGGATTGAATGCACACATAGGACTCAACGCTTTTTGATCGATTGTTTAGATCTTTGGTGGTTAAAGAAAGAAGCTGGCCGCTCGCAGAAGCTGTTGACTATATTTTGCACTCTCACCGAAATGGTGCGTACCTTTTGTCACTCTGCACGTCCATGTGAGCTGTGGTTGCAAGATCGCGATAGTATCGCAGAGAATTATATGTATACTGCAAGTCTACAGCAGCAGAACCCATTTTTCCAGCGTTCTGTGATACGTATGCACTGGGACTTCTTCGCGTCAAGGGCCGGCTAGAGGCGCTTGGACAGTAGCTTGGTGGCTTTCATATTATATCACTGACTGTTGACGTTCGTCTAGCAGTCTTGGAATGTCCTTCCATCAGGCAGTCTCAAAGGCAGCTGGCTCTTTCACCAGATATTGCAGTGGAACCTGCACCAGCTGTCGAATTCAGCGATTGTCAGCGTATCACTATTTACACAGACGACGCAGGAAATAGAACCTACGTCCAAAAGGTACTTTGTTGATGGTCCGGGCAGGACCAAAAGATCCTTCTGTTTAACACCGTATTTTCAGCTGTCCCTCGCGGAGACGACATAGTCCTTGCTGCTGCATCACAGGCACAGCTGCTTTGCTGTTTGGCGATGGCCGCACGTCTCACTCTATGTTCCGTATTCCCTTGAGTGTCGATGAAGCTATTACGGTTTTTTTCTTTCACATTCAGGCATTGCTGAAATTATATGCATAAACATCAACTCATAACAGTGCTCCAAACCGCCTTTGTTATAGCAATGATGGCGATGTCATCGGATTGAAGATCGATCTCCAGTTCGTTCTTGATCACAACGCCATGGAATATGACGCTGGTGTGGGGAACTCGCTAAGGTCCGGTTCCTAGCGATGTGAAGCTACTTGAAGACCAGGGTAAATTGGTTAGAGAGAGAAAAGGCATCGTTGATGGACTTGTAAACACGTACAATGGAGAAAGAGCTGGCTGCAACGTCATTGGATGGATAGTCCAACTGAATGGTAAGTTAATGTTGTTTAGTTATGGGTGTCGATAACGAGCTTTTCTGCAGGCCCGACTGGAGAGCTTTCATCGGTGCACTTGACCAAGCCTGGTCTTTATGTAGCGGTCCCGGAAAGAAAGCTGGTGATCCCCAAGACTATTTCGACCATGAAAGGCTTCTTCAATACGCTGGATGCCTTGTTGCTTTTGAAGGTATAATGTAAAGGGATCTCTTTTCCACCTCCCCTCGCTAACCATTTGCACGTAGTCCAATATAGAACAAAGGGCACAACACATTCTGTCAAGCATACAGACTTAGAGAACTGACTTTAGATGCGACCAAACCCTGCGTGAAATCCAGTTGGACCGTCCCGACCTACTACATGCCTCCAGCATGTACTAATGGGAGTCAGACAACTGATATCCCGAAGCGCCGCACAAGGTCTTCCTGATTTACTGACTGTAGTGGGAGAAAACAAAGGTAAGACATACCGTAGCTGTCGGTTGATTGAGTGTCGCGAAGCAGGCGGTAGAACAAGTGAGACTTGGTTAGGATCGTTTTTATTCCGTGAAAGAAATGAGGGGAACTTAATTATAGCTGCTATCCAATTGACCGAACTAAGAGAGTATAACACTCACTATACGTTGTGGTAGTAAACGTATGACAAAGAAGTCTGTAAGCAATAGGAGTGATCTGGCAACAAACTAGATGAATATAGCTGGGTGAAGCCGAAATAAGGCGGTGGTATAGCACCAAGTTAACAATTGTATCTTCAGAGAATCCATATGATTGATCCAAGAAAAATCTGATTCCGGAAGACATATGTGGTTTTATATCTATGCGCTCTTTATGAGCAAGTTCAACTGTTTTCGTCATGTAATTGATATATCATAGCAAAAATCAAAAGTTAAGCGTTTACGTTTTTGGGACACGACAGCTTACGGCTGAGCAATTTCTATGGCCTAGTTTCTCATTCACACTAGTCGGTGGGGTTAAGTGCCATAACGAAGATAATACAGTATGTAATGCTGTTTGACTTCATTAATAGCCAGGAACATAAATCAGGTAAGCATGTAATTCCATTCTATTTCTTTCAAGGTAAACGGTACACCGGTGCGTAACAGTTCTGTACTAAGTAGAAGCTTTTTTCTCTGTGCTTGTCTTTTACATTGCGGCCTGTAAGGTCAGTCTTTGCTAACCGCATAGTAATTGCCATGAGGAAATGGGAGGTAGCCTGAGATGATGAGTAATCTTTGAGCGAGACAGGATCTGTAAGGTCCAAGCAACAATCTTTGTCAAGGCAGCTTTGGCAGAAGGATTCGAAATTGCGGGCACGTCATCCTTGGCCAAGGTTGTTGATGTCCCAATGTTCTGCTAATTTTCTTACATATTATCGAAATTTTTGCTGTGTCTTCGCTATTCCCGCTATGTTCCCTCCATGTTCTCGCTGTGTTCTCGCTGTGTTCTCGCTACGGTATTTCAGTAAGTGAAACAAAAGGAAATGGATAAAATCCTTTGAGACTGCTGGATATCTTTATTTCATTCAATTTGTCTGCCTATTTATATTTGTTCAGTCTTTTCGAAATTCAGATTTAAGTGAACGTTCTTCTCGGTGATAGGTGTTCATGATGGTAATTACTGTGGTAGCAGTGCCACCTTGTTAATGACCTCGGCGATGTCTCTATGATTTAGAGATGAGGTAAATGGAAATACGTTAATCCCGATCTTCCCGTTATGGAACATATTTCAATAGGATGAATACTACGACCGTCTACATATACTACACTTGTGTCTGCATACGCATATAAAGTCGAGGCCATCCTTGATGTACTCCTCTACACGACTTAAAGACGGTTCTTCACACGCAGACTGGATCCTTCGCAACTGAAGATCCATCAGATCACACCACCTCGATAGTGTCTCGGTCTCATCGTCCTTCGCTATACACTCGGCCTCGTATACCTCCTTTACCACCTTGTACATCAGTTGCATGGTGGTGTCCTTTCGTTGATGTACGGCTAGTAGACACCTCTTCTGCTTCGTTAAAAACAAGCACAGTGCCACCATAGGACGCAGTGGCATAGTGTCGCAGAAAGCCTCCGTGGATACTCAGTCCAGGAGGAAGCACTTTTTAGCCAGATGTCACAGGGCATCTCCCACATATACGGATCTTTTCCGCTCCTTCGCATCTCTGCCTTTAGGTCGTGGACTCATATGATTAATTGCAACGATCAATATGATCGGTTCTTGCTTGTATGTTTTGTACGCTGACAGGCAATACTGCGCGGTGCGTTTCACGAACGTCAGATCCACCGTGTTACGCTGAACGTGGGGTATGTGGACTCTGTTGCATCAGTGTTCCTATACGGGAGATTCTGAGTGTTCGTAGCGTGGAAGTAGCGGGTCTTTGAAGTAAAATCAAGTCACATTTCCTTCAACTGAATTCTTTGCGCTTTGAAACTAAAAGCTGATCAAAGTGATGGTGAACCTACCTGAAGCAGTGACACCAGGACAACGGCTGGGCTACGCCGAAGACTACATTGCTGGAACAGGAACTTATGTACGCGACGGACTGCTTTATGCCAGTGTCGTAGGATTTAAACATGTTGCACCTGGCGCCGAGGATCAAGTAAGACTCCGTCTGTTAACGCATGCGCTCAATGTGATTTTTATTTACATAGACTCCAACAATTACTGTCTCGAAGGAGAAGGAGCAATCGGCAGTGCCAGAAGTTGGTAGTGTGGTAAGAAAGTTAGAATATTTATACGTGACCTTAAATCCGTTTCTTCATAGATTACAGGAAAAGTGATTCGCGTAGATCCCCAACGAGCCGTGATCGCCATTATGGTTGTGGGTGAAACGCCATGTAAAGAAGATTTTATGGGTTCTATTAGGTATGTTTGGATTATTTGTAGGTCTCGGACTAATGAATGTGGTGAATTCAAGAGTGCAAGATGTTCGTGCAGCCGAAAAAGACAAAGTGAAGATTTACCAATCCTTCCGTCCTGGCGATATTGTTCGTGCTGAGGTGATATCTCTGGGTAACGCTCGGTCTTACTTTTTATCCACGGCGAAGAATGAGCTGGGCGTAATTTTCGCTACGAGCGTTGCTGGTAAATAATGAACAACAATGGAAGATCTAAGCAAAGTGAAACTCTGATCCCTTTTTTTCTACAGGTGCTACAATGATTCCTATCTCTTGGCAGGAGATGCAATGTCCGAAGACCAAAGCAATTGAATACCGTAAATGTGCTAAGCCATTTTAGAAAGTAGCAACGGGGACTGGTAGGCTTCCTTCTGTAAATACATAGTGTTCCAAAATCTTCGTCGTATCATGTTGTAAGAGAAACCTTGGCATGTCATAGTTGTCTATAAGTTTGCCACGATAAGCTTAGTACACCTTTTCTGCATAATTACTTAAATTAAAGTCCAACGTTTATGAAAACGAACAAGGAATTGTTATTGATAGTCATGGAGGATTGCTGATAGTGAATAATTTACCTTTGAGACAATAAATTTCCATATGAAATAGTTCTATGACATTTATGGTCATTGTGTTGATCAAAGTAAATCAAACGGATAATCAGAGAACACTATCATAGTGATGTAGAACGATTCATTGAATACTAAAAGGAAGGCAGGATATGACGATCAGAACATAGGTTGGACTTCGGCCGATGTATGATAGTCTTTCCCATTTCCTATTGCGCCGTCACTGTTATTAAGCAAGCAGTGGTTGCGTTAATAAAAAGCGTAAAAAGCCATTAGTGAAGTTGTTGGTCAGGGATCAACGGATTAAGAACCTTCCTGCCGGATACAGTGCAACCTCTCTAATTTCAAAACCCTATAATTTCAAAACCCGGTTTTTTCAAGAAATCTTCGGTCCACCGCCAGAAAACATAGTGTAGGTTTTCAAATCCTCTGTAATATCGAGTTCAAGCCTGAAAAGGAGGTTGAATCTCTTATCGGGAGGAGGTTTAGCGCTCAAAGATTTACTAATCGCATTGATCCTTTGCAAAATATGACGTGATACCTCCTCCTGAAGAAAATCTATCATTGTGTCGATGCGAAACAATTGATTTTTAAGTGGAATGCAACGTTTCTCTCTGCAGGTCATGTATGTCGTCATTCACAATCTCCTTGTCATTGTATCAGTGAATACGTCTTATTCAGTTCTTGTATCAACAGTTTCCTCTCCTTCTCGGCAGTCACTCTCGAAATCGGGCATTGTTACTGTGATCCACTTGATAGCCTGGAGGTGCCAATTCATGCTTGTCACAAGTTCATCTAGCACTGAGATTGCTTCATCTCCATGAACAGCTTTATTCATGAGACCTGTCTTGCGCCAGCAATTTTGGAAGGTACTAGGATTGCGTTTTAGCGTGTCAAACGAGAGCATTATCCACCACATAGCTCAGTTCATACTCAGAAGGCTTTATGACACATGCTCTATAATATCAAAACCCGGAATTTTCAAGCATTTTGCTGGGAACGGAGGACTTGAAATTAGAGAGCGCGCACTGTAAACGGATTGACCCGAAACCGCAGATTAGCGGGTAATATTAGAGCTTCATTTGATTCTCATTACACATGGAAGACAGCGCAGCCCAACTCTCGTGGATGAGCTTATCTCTGAAGAAATGACCTTAATTGACTTTTAAGCTCGCGACAACACTTGCTACGTATTAAAAAGGCGAAGGCTGAGTTCTCTTCAGATATAAATTGCACATTTGCCGGAGGCAGATGTGAAAGCTTTTCTGGTGGCGAGAACCAGTGGCGAAAAGTATGTACTGCAAGTGATTTGAAGCGATGCGACATTTAACAATATACAGTGACCTTTCAATGATTTCACTCGTCTTTTTTAAAAGTTTTTAGTCACTTCGTCCTTGCTCCTTCCCTGCCTTCATTTGGTTATAACTATATGATCATACATTGAGTTGCCACACACTACTGTCTAACTTCATCCGTCAGCCCATTCCAGTGACTCGAAATTGTTGCGGGCCACTATACTGTGAAAGTTGGATGATGCTGAGTGTGACCATATTTACCACAGCCGAGATGCTTTGTATATATCAAGAACTGACATCCTTATCAGGAGATTTTTTAATAGAAACAGATGCGATTCATGCGTCTATTTAAGTAACCGTCGAGTTGTGATATCTGAAACGTATTTTCTAATTTGATATTAGGAGAGCCTAGCGGAATGAACCAATAGAATGTATTTTGAGTTGGTGCAAAAGGACATACTTCCCCGCATAAGGTTAAGAATAGAGCATCCGAAAAAGAAAGACGGGAAGAAAAAGGCTGGCTCTCAACTAGCAGTTTCTTTGGAGCACATGCAAAAAGCTCAGAACCGATCAGAATCATACGAAAAACCATATACTCCACTTTCTCATAAGTTAGAACTGTAGCGCTGTGCACAGGACAACTGAAGCGTACAAATCAGTACGAGCTTCAAGTGTTCTTCTGCGCTTTCTTTTGAGAATACCCGCAAAAATTTTCTTGGTGTCGCTTTATCATTCCTATCGAGTGGAGTGTTCAAACTGCTCTCCAACTTTAATTTGAAGTATCGGCTTGGAAGCGAAGCACCCGCTATAAGAATGATAACCTGTTTGTTCAAGTTTACAATTTTCACATGCACATCTTGTCCACCTCTGTAAAGGTACTATGCGCTCGTTTTCGAGTATGTTGTAAGAAAAGAGATTGAAAAGTAGGGCAAGCGGTTGTCATCTTGTGGATGACCAGGGATAACAAGATTTGTGTAAGACATGATATGACGAAAATTTTAGAAAGTTATCTACATTTGGGAAAGCACAGCATTCACTTTTCAACGACAGCTCTATTTTTCAGTTACCGAGTGCTTTCGGAAAATGCAGTATATTTATACTATGTACAATTATGGAATGACTGTTGTTCTGGCTATACAAAGGAATGGAAAGATGTATACGTGTGATAATAAGAGTTTGGTTTACAGAGTGTCAGGGATAAGGTGTAGTTTAGCGATATGTTCAGGAACTTCGTCTTCGGCAAATCGCCATTCGGGATGGTTGTATAACGCTAATGTGTCCGAACGGTTCCATTTGGGGAAATCTGAATGGAAATAGAAACCCGTTAGTTTATCATTTTGTATAAGAAAATAGAAATAACTTACCAAGAGCGGAAGGGCGAGAAAGTTTTCCTTGCAAATCAAGTGCTAAGAGATCAGCACGACAGGATGCGTCGCGATGGATCTGCAGACTGTGGAAACGCACGGGAGAGAGCTGACACTTGTAGTTACTGCGATAAGCAAGGAAAGTAAGGACTGCCTGATCCTGCCGATGATTGAGGCGCGACGATCCGGGCGGAGCAATGCAGTTTTTGTCCAATGCACATTCGTACCAGGGTATGATGACGTTATTGACGACAGCGTTGTTTCTGAGATCAAAACCAACGGCTGCGCCATTGCAGTTGATGTTGTTTGCGTATTTGGCTGGGTCGACATCAAAGTATGAGAACATACCAGGATGTGTCCAGCGACCCATAGTATATGAGCTTCGAGGTGACCAAAAGCCGCGATACCTACGGACAATTGATGGGATGTTCTTGAGAAAGGGCGCAGTAACCATGTTGCCCGCATCAAGCCAAATTAGAACGCCAGTTTCGGTATCTGCGTATTTCAAACGCGCTTCGTTGACAATTGCAGGCTTCCAAGCGTATTCACCAGCATTAATTGCGACGTCAAAGAAACGCGGGTACTTGAAATAATCGAATGTTTCAATCTCATCTACAAGTCCATTGGCTTTGAGCTGATCTAGGACTGGCAATTGTGTGCGGTTCATCCCAATGTTGTACACTACAATTCTCGGAAATTCGGATGGCTCTAATTGCGGTCTGAGATTGCGTAGCGAATATAAAAAGTTCTCCAATGAACATAAATGGTTGGCGCTAGAAGCTGTGACGATCGTGTACGGATATTGTTTCTTCTCTTTTATGATTGGCTCCGGTAAAACTTTTTGCTGAGGCTGCGCCGTCCGTTTCAACGGCGATAATGAATCTGGTTCAGATGATTCAAGGGGTAAGCTTTGCTGCTGAGATTGTTGGAACCACACGTCAGCTATGAAAAAAAATTTTTTTTGTTAATTGCTTCGCTTGCGGTCCAGATTCAATAATTGCTTACTCAAGCTACCCCGATACGCGTTTCCATTCAAAGAGAATATAAAAAGGCAGCCGAGCAGGAAAACAATAGCAACTTGAATAGCAATCATGCTTTTTGATAGTTGCTTCGAGGACCGAGGAAACAACAAAAAGGACATGTTGGAAGGATGGAGAAAACAAAAAAAGAAAAGAACGGTGTTGTTAAAGGAAGGTATTTATATCTCTGTCGACAACTTTTTTTGTAGTATTTATTTTTTGCTTCTAAATCGGGGAAAAACCTGGGCTTCAAAAAGCGGATTGTGAAACTGTTTTTAGAATGAAAGGCTTTGAACGATTTATCCTTCAGCGATAAAGAGACGGCCTCCGCATACTACCGACGCTGTATATCTTTTTTATGGTCTCAGCAGCTGTCATTATTCTCTTTCTGCATTAGATTCATGATAAACATAAGAACTATACCATTTTGAAACGTAAAGGCTAACTTGATTCTGTCACATTTGCCAAGCCGCAATATTTGTATGCTTTGTCCCGTGGTTAAACACTTGCAGAGGGTTGGCGTTACATATAAAATGACGGAAGATTGATTCAGGTACAGTTCCAGAGCAGGGTCTAAACTGTAATCGTTCGGCGATTGGCGAGCATAGCCCTAAGAGTCACATTGAAGTGCCACCGTGTATATTAATTAATGAACCACAGTGATTAAAAGCTCCCTATGTGATGACATGAGCTTTCTTCTGCAAGCAATAGTGTGATTTCTCACCTTCGTAACATTAACGGCAGGGCGAGCACCATTCCTTCATCAAAACTCATTTTCAGCAACACTGTAGGGCTGAGAATGCTTTTTCTCGTAACACGGTTACCATGGCAATTCGGTCGCACAAATAAAAAATAGAACTTAAGAAATTTTAGTGTAACAGCTTATTTGTTAGGCTTATAAAAATGTAAGTTGGCTGTCAAGAAAAAGTGAAAATAATTCGTTATGAGGTAAACGGTTTTTTCTCGTACACGTATTGCATAAGTAAGCACGGCAAGAGCGGTTGGCAAATTTATAACCGTAAACCGGGGGACGAAGGATCAGGAATCGCGTGGACTGTAGTTTGTGTAACCCGAACCATTCCTGATCCGGATCGCCCATTGTTTCGTGGCTGTACGTGAAACACTCGTTTGGTAACAACGAAAACAACGAAAACTTCTTTTTCTTACGTGTACGAAATATCTCTAGCCTATTATGAAAGTTCTTGAGCAAATCCTGTTTATTTCTTTATTGCTAGTGCCAAGACCAATTAACTAGATGCTGGGATAACATACATGCATGGCTTGATGATTTCCGACCACCTATGAAATTGCAAGTATTACTCTTTTTCATAAACCGAGAAACAAAGCGGGTCATGGAAAGCGCAGAAACAAAGGACCTTTTTTCCTTCTCATTGCTTATTGCCTGTTTTGGAATAAATAATACCCGAGTTCGGACCCTTTTTGTGACGAATTTTCACAAATCAACATGCTAAAGGTTTCAGTCGTCAACTTCTTCTACCGCAAAACAACGCTTTATGTAAAACGGATATAGGGCCAAAGGGACCCTGAGAAAGATAAACACCCAATTAAAACCACTATGAGGAACATACGATTAGGATGTAACATCAAATAGCATAGCCTCTCCTTCATCGCTTATAGTGTCATTATACCAATGCATGCTTGTTGTTTGTAAACATATCATCATACCACTAATGAGGCCATATATAACATACTTTAACATAACATAACCCATTTTGCCAGCATGATTTTCGTATTCCATATCTGCAGCTTGCAGCTCTCTGGATAATGTAATGATCCACAACGTATGATGTGATGCTTTTGAAACATTAACCTTATCGCCTACGGAAAGGCAGGACTTGGCCGCATTACGCCGAAGTCGTTGTCGATCAGCAAGAAAGCGGACAAGTTTCATCTTACATAAACATCAACTCAGAGCCTTACTCGTTAAGTCGATACTAAATTTGTCTGACATCACTCTCTGCATTGCTTTGAGAGGGCGTCACTCTAATGCAGATGCAAGTTTAGACGACATGACACTTTTGTAAGATTATGCTTACCAGATATCATGCTGCTATTAAATATCTCATGACGATTAGGGTTGCGACATGGCTAAACGTTGTTCGAGACTACAACGCATCTTCTCTGGGACACCATCCCACGCAGAGATACTAAAAAGGATCGGTATACGACACAAAGGACAGGTTCATTGCAAACAAACAATGGAAAAATGTCGAGCTGTATCTGGCTATCGAGACAGTGCCAGCCATCTTGGTCTAAGTTTCAAAGAGGGATACGACATCGAGCAAAATCGGGCGACGAAGAGTCCGCGAAGGTCGCCATCGTCTCCATAAACAATGCAAGCTCGCCAGTGCATATCAGTCTAAAGCTAATGCAATATGTAATCGTCGGCAGGATGCACACGCAACAGGTCTTGTTTTGGCCACATTTATCATGTAAGGCGCTATACTGAGTAGATACCTAGAGCCAGATTTTAATAATCGATTCGAATGAGAACTGGATATCCTACCACAGCAAGTGCCGTTCTAAACCTTGCACACCGTCGAATCTGTATTGGTTGACCAACAAAGAGGTCATCGAGCTCGTAAGAGCTAATGCAATAAGAATTTAAGGGTAGCAGCAGGCATCCGTCGGTGGAGATATCGATATATCTTCCAAATCAACGCCCTGTAAGGCTTTGACGTACTCAGTCCATAGTTGCATGCCTTCCAGATAGATTGGTTTGGGAGAGCATTCGGTTTCGTTGTTTTATCCTCTCCGGTCTTTGTGTTTTACACTTCCGTAAGCGTGCCTGCTTCAGATGGAAAATACTCGAGCAATATTAGCTCCAAATATCTAGCGTTTTGCGACGAATGGGCAGGTTATAATCAATAGTTTGAAATGATTTCGTAGCCCAGAAATACTATCAGCGTTACTTGATTGAAAAATCCATTATGGTGTGAATGCAACATTGCAATAACTTGCACATTGGGTAGAATATATTTCCAGTACACTAGGAAAATTAGAAAAGAAAGAGATCCTTTTCTTAATCCACTACGGGAAAAAAATCTTAACTATTGCATAATCTTGGAAAAACCTTAACAAATCTTAGCAAGATGTTGGAGAAATCTTACAAAACCAACAAAATGTAAGATTTTTTAAGATGATTTCCTGTAGTGATCCATGGCTGTGAACATTATCAGCTACATCACGCTCAAAGATCTTTAGATCTTTGTTTCGAAGCTCACGGGTCGTGGCCGGTTTTGCATGAACAGGCATCACTCTGTAATTTGATTGGTCAGTTAACGCAATCAGGCAGCCTGCAATGGTTTTCCTTCGGACACACCAAGAAGGGCTATTGTCGGTGTGTCCGCCCCCAAATTGTGCTCAACTTTCAGAATAATTGCAGAATTGTAGTTACCTTACAGATAGATCGTTTAAGCCGTCTTCGCAGCAGAATTCCGGGTTAAAATCCACAAGACTTATGTCAAAAGCAACCAATAGAACGGAAGGAATCCCACCCCTTTCGCCCCATCATACCAAACCATCAGCAGCACCCCTCCTGCCCTCTGGGACACTCAATTTATGGTTCATCTTCGATGATACACCAATCGGGTACACTGTCATCGTTCAAAGGACCTTTGTCGTTCGTCTCCTCCCTTTCCTAGTTTAGTTAGTACATCTCTTTCCCTTCCGTCGCCATTGCAGGTGTCTGTATGGGCGTTCCTTATAGCATATGAATTAAAGATTAAAATTTGATAAATGTTGTAAGGCTTTATGGGGTTTATGTCAGTACGCATCAGAGGAAAAGATAAAAAATTTCGACTGTGGTATCTCTTTCAATGCCTACAGTCTGAAACCTTTTTTTTAGGACAACAAAAAATCCGAGCATGTCTGTGCTTTTTTCCCTTCTTTCTTTTCAGTTTTCCGTCGCTTTCAAAAGGTAAAGATTAATTTTCGCAAGTACGCGGTATGAGCTAATGCATCGTTTGCAGTCAATGGGCGCGTGAGTATGATGAAGGGTGAAATTACTGTTCTTTCGTATCCCGTCCATGATGACTTCCGTTTCATCAAGAGAAGTATTTGTCCCATATAATAATCCTTCATTGGCATCATTCACATTTATACACTATATACAGGGAAAATAAACTGATGATAAAGCCGTGAAAAGGTAGATCAAATTGAAACTCAATCATACTTTTCACCTCTCTCTTCTTTACGGATGCAAATCGTGTGAAATAATGAAAGACGACCTTTTCCGATAAGTATTTTCTTATTTTTTTTATTCCACAGCCAGATATTCCATTGTATTTCTTTAGATATCCATTTGGACTACAAGATGGGTTATAGGCTTCAGAAAAGCTATAACCTGTCGGCAAATCTTCATTGATTCTGGCTGACTAACATTTGGCCTCATTCTGAAAAAGTGTCGTGTAGGATATGGATGTCTACCTTCTTGTAGTCCACCCGCGTGTATCACCGTAGATAATACAGCGCGATACAAAGGTAAGTCGCACGTATATTTGACCATTTTTTAAAGATGTGTTTACAGGTTTGTTGTCGACATGTTTTTCTGCCAGTCATTGATGTATCCGAAAAGTGTATATCTCAGTCAATTCTATACTGAATACATTCAAAAACCGTGCGTCACCGGTTAAAGGGTAGGACCCTCATATGTTTAGTATACACGCCGACACTTTTGCAGTACACCACCGGGTTCCCGTTAATTACGCGTGGATAAGGCAGGCTGACGATGGAAACCTGCGACTTTCGTCCAGTGTGTCCGAAGGCAATTCCCTTTATTAAGACTGCACACTTTCCAAGATTTCATGTACACGATTAGCGTAATCGTCATAAAATATTCCCTCAAGTGTTTCGAGGAGCTGGATGTGGGGTTTTGCAGTTCATTTTATGCCGCTTGCGGATCTTCTCTTGCGTGAGAAAACTCGTAGTGGCTTGTCCGAATTCACACATTCCTTTATCACATTCCATCGTTTTGCAATGGCGACATCTGCTCAGGGGTACCATCCCAACTGTTGTGCAATGCACATGAAGCAGAGGCTAATTGTTATAGAATTGACCCGAACCTTGAATATCGTATTGTAGTAGCAGCAGACAGTTCACCCGTATCCTTTAAAACAATCCGATACGCTGTCAGGTTGTGTAAGCAACTCGTCGTACGCCATAAGATTGAGGTGATTTATGCTGTTGGTTTAAACCCGACATCAAATCCCTTTTTGTAAGCTGTAGGGTTTCGCAGAAGTAAGTTATAACTGTTGTGTTGTGGTTGTCTTTTAGACGAAGGTTGGATCGTTTGAACAATGCTGATATACAGGCAGAAGCAAAGGAGCAGTCAGAATGCTTGAAAACGTTCTTATCAGAATACGATGATTTGGTAAAGGCAAAGCGAAAAGAGAAGTCGGCTTTCTGAGCGTTATACAGCTTAACTACGAGTTCATCATGAAAGAAGCATCACAACCAGTCCAAAATATTATTGAGAACTACGTGAATAATGATCCACCTGACATGCTATTCATTGGATCATCCAGAAAAGAAGGGTTGCAAAAGTGAGACATGTTCCTCGTACTATATGGTTATAACAGATTGCTAGGTTCGTTTTGGGATCGACCAGCGATTACTGCTTGCAACATTGCAAATGCCCAATCACAATTGTTAAAAGTGATTTATAAGAGCTCCCATTTAGTAGCAGCTATTGGTGATCCATTCTGGTCTGCAATAAAGCGGAAAATGACCGCTTTTATTAGTGTTCTGGAAGAAATCCACGAATTAGCGGTCCTGCGCAACGTGGAAGTGGCAGGACGCAGTGGAAAGACGGGCAGCATACAATCGTAGCTGTAATATATGAGTATACAAAGTCTAAAAGCTCCATATTCTGCTAGACGGGCGAATAAGGGTAGATAAGGAGGACTGACTCGGGCAAAAACTTTTTGTTCAGCACCTACAGTTTTTCCTTTTGAAATTTAGACGGAGTTAAAATACAAAATGAACAAGAACCCGCAGAAATAGTGGACGAAATATCATGGTAAAATAGACGAACAGCAATATAAAAATGGGACAAAGCAGATATAGCATTAGTAATATTGATATAACATCTGAAGATATTTATACTTACAACTGTAAGGCAAGAGATATCAACTACCTCCAGAAGGTGTAAAGATGCCTGGCCGCTGACCATGATAGATGGTATTGTAGCATATACCATAGATGTTTCGGGAGGCGTTGATGACTCGCTGCCACACCGTACGACAACTGGTGCAAGTTAACACGGTGTACGGACTGAGACCCGCAGCACGGACTTGTTCCAAAGATTTTTCACCACATCGTGAACATACTTGAGATGTGTTATGTTCGTTGACGTTCATGATGACAAGCCTTCCTTCCTGCTCCGCCTTCTTCAGCAGTTTTCGATTTATCCGCCAATCCAACAGGTTTGCCACCGTATTGCCTTCTACCAAACTGACCAGAGCCAAACCCGATGGCAGGAACCTTGGTTAAGTCATTATTGGTTGACGCCTTTTGCCATTTACTATAATTATGATTGATGAGAAAAAGTTGGTTCTCCACAATAATGACGTTTTTGGTAACTTACAAAGTCTTTTCTCCAGCCGGCTTACGTTGATTTGGGGAAGGAGCTTCATGGGTCGGAACGAGTGGACCAGTTCCAGCAAATTGACGTCGTACTCCATCTCTTCTTCTTCGTCTTGACCGAGGCATGCCGTACCATTCACCAAGATCGCCATATTTTTTGCCACCGCTCACAAACACATTAACGAGCTCAGCGTCCATCCACTGCCTCCCTCTGTAGTTCCTAAATTTTAAGCCTCGATGGAAGTGGTGTCCGTAAAATTCAGTCAATCCATTGAACACGTCCAAGATCGACTGGATGTAAGCGTTGATGCGATCGAACTCCGTTGTTCTGTTGTTACGATTGCTCTTTCAATTTCGCCTATGTTCGCGCGTTTGAAGCCTGCCTTTGTGTAGTATTCGGCCGAAGATAACGAGCGGATTTCGTGCGGTGCTTGATTTTGTCGTTGTTGGTATCGCAGTCGGAAATCGTAACCATGCGCCTGCTCCTCTTCTTGACCTTGCTCTGGTACCTCCTCGTCACCTTCGTCTATACATACAATACGAACCAGTTCAGTCATCAATTCCATTCTTTGTACTGCATTAGGCCAGGTTACCGCCAGTGGTTTCCATCACATCAACATTATAAATATCATCGCTCCCACTGCTTGCGACAAATATGTCGGACACACCGGGATCCGCACCCCACATCTTCACATATTGCATCTCCCACTCTTCGAAGTCTTCCGGCGTTAAATCAGGAAGTGCTTCTTCGACATGGACTTGTTTGCGAAGGAGCACCGAGGTGGCATAACCGTCCGTAGCAATCTGGCCGGAAAAGAAAGGTTTTCTTCTACCATGATCACTATTGTAGAATAGAACTATTAGTTTCGTACCCATTCGTAGTATAAATGAGAAGTCAGTGACTTACGTTTCATAGCATCGCACCTTGCGTAAATCTAATATGTGACGAATTGTGTTTACTTCTGCAGTACGTGGTTGTATAAGATGGCGCAATCCAGCACGTCGAAGTAACGTCTCACAGGTCTGATTATCAATGGTGGCATACTTTTTCGTAAAGCCAGGCTCAGGCACCACATTAAACAACCGCTGTTGATTTGCTATTGTAAACAAGTCCGGGCGGAAGCACTGATCAAAAAGATCTTGATTAGCCTCAGGATCTTGTAGAAATCTTCTTGAAGTTTGTATCTGCTGCTGCGTCGTAGTAACTAGTTCTTGTAACCGAGTAAATGAGGCATCCCCAATGAAATTCATGCGAGCGCGATCCAAAGGCTGGCCATTGTTGATTGCAGCAAGCAATCGTCGTGCCAGTCCATTCTTGCGTCGTCTCCCGAGTCTTGGATTTTCTTCAAGCTCGCTTATTTGCTGCCTTGTCCACCTTATAGAAGCTTCCACCTGGGCATCGCTGGCAATCCTTATTTCTTCATTATAGTACCGTTCAATGTACGTTGACAATAAGATAAGACATCCTTGTAAACAAGTTGACATTCTTGTTATAAAAGAGGTATCCAAGGTCTTGGTTATCTCCTCTCCTTCACCATATCCAGGAATGTCCAGTGGAGTTATGTAGTCAACCAATCTTTGCAGGAGTTCTCGGTTACCAAACATCCTATTAGCATGGAACCTCGTAAGGGCATCTTGATAATTATTTTGAGCTTGTTCGTAACTTTGTTGCATAGTAGAAAATCCATCAATGGTGGCATTCAGTTGAATGATTTGTTGGTTCATCATTTCCGTCAACTGGGCCACCTCGTGAGAAACCTCTTGCGACTAGTGGAATTGAGGTTCCCATTGAGCAATTGCGTTTTCGATAGTAACCATTTCATTCCATGCTATAAGTTCACCCCAGTGTGCGTTTGTAAGATCGATTTGATTATCAAACTGACGAACAACATCTTGGTTGATATTGCCAATACGCGTGCAAATACGTTCAATCTCAATGAGATTTGCCTGCAACTGAGGAAGGCGTCCATGACTGATGCGACGTCGATTGAGTAAATCATGAGCCAGAGCGCAAGCTTCATTGAAAGTGCTATGCAATCCGAAAAGCCTGTGCCGTATATCACCGAGTTGGCCTTCATGATCGCTTGGAAGTGACCCAACGTATTCAGTCAAGTCTCCCAAAGTAAATAGAATCTTGAGATCCACACCTACTTCTTCCATCACTTGTACGACGGCGTTGTTAACATCTTCACCGAGAGCAGGGTTGAAAGACAATCTCGCCGGAAATACAGGAGGGAACGATTCGTTGTTTGCCAGCACTTCAAAGACATACAGGGCCAACTTATCCGCATCAGGTTTTTGTAATTCCTACAGAAATGATTAGATCATTATCAGTAAATTGAAAAAACAAGAGTGAATGTTTTACTCACGTTGGCAATGGCTCGGAGACGGAGAGATATATAATTTGTTAGCCATTGAGTGTAGTCTTCCACAGTTCGATTGATAAACTTTGTACAATATTCCAACATAGACGAAGAGATTACTTTGCCGTATGAAAGACCGCCATGGATAAGTGGCACCAGACCATTTGGGTAACGACTTCTGTAATCGTTGAAGGAGCGCATGACATCAGTAAGTAATCCATCATGGAATACAGCGGTGTTGGTTGGTTGTTGTTGGCCAGTAATCAATTGAAATATTCCGTAAAAAAATCAATCGTATATATCGATGGATGCAATATGTGATTGTTGTGCAATTGATCGTATATAAAGTATGTAATGAATAGATGACTCTTTATGATCACGTCACGCTGATAAGCTACCAACTTATCGACAACGTTGACAAACTGCACTTTGTCTTCATCCCGCACGTTGAGTAGTTGATGCAAACCAATCTTTCGGGCAGTTTCTTTTAATTTCCCATATAGTTGACGTTGCCGTACACTGGTCCGTGGAAGATAATCAGGACAAAGCTTGCTGGATCTTCTGCTATGTGTCTGAGCTTCTTCAAACCTACCGGTTTGCAGACACGTTGGGCATCTTTTAGTGGACGTTTTTCTTGTTGCTTCTTGTCGTTCTCTTGCTGCAGTCCGTTTTCTCGATTTTTCTTGGACAGACCGCTTTCTTTTTCTTTTCTCACCAGCAAGCTGTCTTTGAGTACGCTGCTGGGCCTGTGCACTAGACTCGGGCTGTTAACCTTCCTCAGGCTCTTGAAAACCTTCTCGCACTATGGTTCAAAATAGAAAGTAAGGTAAAGTCATATATTACTGAGCCTTTTACTTGACATACTTGCTTGGATTTCCATCTCTCGACGTTTCTTGACCTTTTTATAGTGGATTATTTGAGCCACCGTCAACCCCTCATAGTCATGTCTGTCAGGAACTGATGTAGATGGCTCTGACATTGCTGGAGACAATATCGACATATGAAGGTTGTATTAATGAAGCATAGAAAGACCCGTAAAAGAAGAGGACGAAGAGGAAAAAGAAAGACAGCGCTGGATGAACGATCAGTAAAGGAGAAGGGCTTATTTATCAGAATGATTTTCATTGTTCTTTCATGCAGAATACCGGTTTTCATTGTTGTTGTACTGAGAACAGCGGCTTTTATCTATTCTCATCCATTGCAAGCTATCGTATTTTTCATATATTATTGGCTTCCCTTACGCTTTAGTTATTATGACTATTGGTATCTTCCCCCGCTACAGGAACACCAGTCCAAGAGTTATTTCTGAACTTTGTCACCATCAATCCATTTTGAAAAAGACATGTCTAATGTTTCAAGTATCTATATAGTTATTCGTATTATGTATTCGTGCTCTGGGGTAATAACGTTTTTGCGAAGCTATGTATCAGCGATAGAATGCCACTGGCAGAAAGATAGGAGAATCCTCTCTTTTTGCAGGCATAGATTCCAATAAGTATTAGTATGTCATCCAATCTTGACAATCGGTTGTATCTCAGGTCTCAGAAACCGCGTCGAATTCGACGGGCATCTCAATTCGACCTTACATGATAGCGGAATAATCAAAGCCCATATCATCTGAGCTCTCATCGTAGGATAAGGGGATAGCACTCAGTAGGGTTATAGTCAAAAAATAGAGGTCATCTCAAACAAAGACACTCGTCTAAATTAGGAAGGCCAGCTGGGTATACTGAACGCATTTATATTTGGAGTTTTGAAATTGGAGAGTCTGCGCTGTAAACATAAAAATGGTGAGCACGCGTTGCGATTTCACCTCCACAATCACATTACGTCCTTTCCGGGGAGGAGGTTAAAGAGAACAGGGCCAAAGAAAAAAAGGAAGGAGATTTGTGCGTTCCTTTAAGTATAGATTCTTTTGGGTGGCACATGTTCTTATCGTGAGACATTTTTACTGCTTTCCGATGGGATACTGAAAAACCCATCACTAAAGCACCTCTATTCAAAAGCAATGTTCTTGCTTCCGTGGAACATCTTACTTTCCTTGAGACATTCTTATTGCTTCCAATAGGACACTGGGAACCCATCACTGAAGCACTTTAATGCAAAACTGGGGTTATCCAGGGCGAACTATTCCTCGGATTAACGCAAAATGAATAACTTCTCAGCACCAAGACGTATCACCTTCCAGTGCAAAATGAACTTCGGCTTGAGCGTAAAAAGGCATCTGGTTGACGTAAACATTTATCTCAAATCCATTATTACTTATCAGAGTCGCGATAGGCTACATACCCATCCACTTAGCGT
>JNDT01001069.1:0-11949 GCA_000697055.1 Saksenaea vasiformis B4078
TGAGTGGATGAAGAAGTCAGCAGAGAATCGTAATCATAACGCGCAATGCTGGCTTGGGATCATGTATGAAGATGGTAACGGCTCCGGCCGGAACAGCCGCGAGGCGCTTAAGTGGCTAATGGAGGCTGCTGAGCACAATGAACCTAAAGCTCAGTACCTGACTGGAATGATGTACAAAGAAGGAAAAAGGGTTGACCGAGACGATCAGCAAGCGTTCGAATGGGTATATAAAGCGGCCAGGCAAGACCATGTCGATGCGCAATATAACATCGGTCTTATGTACATGCGGGGCGTACATGTAAAACAGGCCCCAAAAGAGGCGCTTGAGTGGATGAAGAAAGCGGCCGAGAAGAATCATAGAAACGCACAATACTATCTTGGTGTTATGTATAGGGATGGAATCGGTGTCATTCAGGATGAGTTTGAATCATTCAAATGGTTTCAAAAAGCAGCTGAACAGAACGATCATGAATCGCAATACAATGTTGGGATGATGTATAAAGATGGAAGAGGGACAGACCAAGACTACGGAAAAGCACTCGATTGGATCAAGAAGGCAGCCAAGCAGAATCATGCTGATGCACAATATAACATTGGACTGATGTATTGCCAGGGTATATACGTAAACCAAGACCCAAAAGAAGCATTTAAATGGATGAGGGAAGCAGCTGAAAACGGTAACACGGATGCACATTATCAGCTCGGTGTCATGTATCGGGATGGTAGCGGTGTCAATGAAGACAACACTGAAGCATTCAAATGGCTGGAGAAAGCCGCTGAAAAGAATAACCCCAAAGCGCAGTACAACGTTGCAATGATGTACAGAGAAGGAAGAGGGGTCAAGCAGGATAGGGTCAAAGCGTTCGAACAGATGAAGAAAGCAGCCAGTCTCGATTATCTGCATGCACAGTACTATGTTGGTATTATGTATAAGGATGGTGATGGCGTCAGTCGGAATTATCATGAAGCATTCAAATGGCTCAAGATGGCAGCCAGCCTTAACAACCCCGAAGCACAGTACAATATTGGAATGATGTATAAAGATGGTAAAGGCACACGTCAAGACCATAGAAAAGGTTTTGAATGGATGCAGGAAGCGGCGAAACAGAACCACACAGGTGCGCAGTACAGCCTTGGATATATGTATTATAACGGCATACATGTAAACCGTGACCCGGAAGTGGCATTTAAATGGATGCAACTTGCGGCAGAGAAAGAAGATAGCGATGCGCAATACCATCTTGGTATCATGTACAGAGATGGTATTGGAGTTGCTCCGGACGACTCTGAATCGTTCAAATGGCTTCAAAAAGCGGCTGAACGAAATAATCCCGCAGCATACTACAGCATCGGAATGATGTATAAAGAAGGAAGAGTAGTCGATCAAGATGACCGGCAATCATTCAAGTGGATACACAAGGCTGCTATTGAGAACCATATAGAAGCTCAGTATAAAATTGCTGTGATGTACAGCAACGGTACATATGTGAACCAGGACTCCAAAAACGCGTTTAAATGGATGAAAAGGGCAGCAGAGGGCGATAACAGCGACGCACAATATCTTCTCGGTGTCATGTACAGAGACGGTAGCCACGTTGATCAAGACGATCCTGAAGCATTCAGATGGCTAAAGAAGGCCGCCGAGAAGAACAATGCCAAAGCACAGTACAACGTTGCAAGCATGTATAAAGAGGGGAGAGGGGTCAATAAAGACAGCGCTAAAGCGTTTGAATGGATGAGGAAAGCTGCCGCCCTTGATTACCTGTATGCACAATATCACGTTGGCATCATGTATAAGGATGGAGATGGTGTGAATCAAGATAATTTTGAGTCATTCAAATGGCTGAAGAAGGCTGCCGAGCAGAACAGCCCGGAAGCGCAATACCACATTGCAATGATGTACAGAGAAGGAAACGGTGTTGATCGAAGTGACAAGAAGGCATTCGAATGGATGCAAGAAGCTGCCAATCAGAATCATATTGATGCACAGTATAATATTGCTACTATGTACCGCAACGGTGTATTGGTAAAGCAAGACCTGCGAAAAGCGTTTGAATGGATGAAGCGAGTGGCCGGAAAGGACCATGGCGACGCACAGTATCAGCTTGGGATCATGTACCGAGACGGTGACGGTGTCGACCAAGACTATTTTGAGGCGCTGGAGTGGCTGACGAAAGCTGCCGAGAGTGGAGAGCCACAAGCGCAGTACAGTATCGGGATGATGTTCATGGAAGGAAAAGGCACTGATGAAGATAGAAGTCAAGCATACAGATGGATAGAGAAATCGGCTAAGCTAAGTTATCTGTACGCGCAACGCCAACTTGGTATGATGTATAGGGATGGTAGCGGCGTGAATCAGGATTATTCAGAGTCGTACAAATGGTTTAAAAATTCCGCCGAGCAGGGAGACGCAGAAGCGCAGTACAATATTGGGATGATGTATAGAGAAGGAAAAGGAATCAACCAAGACGACCAACGAGCATTTGAATGGATAAGCAAAGCAGCCTTGCAGGATCACGCCGACGCACAGTATCATATCGGGCTCATGTATAACGACGGTGTATATGTAAATCGTGACCTAAATCAAGCACTTAAATGGGTGGAGGACGCAGCAGAGAGGGGAAATAGTGCTGCACAACACCATCTTGGTATAATGTATAGAGATGGTAGTGGTACCACGCCAGACGATGTTCGAGCATTTAAATGGCTAAAGAAGGCTGCGGAACATAACAATCCTGAGGCACAGTACAACGTTGGTATGATGTACAAAGAAGGGAAAGGAACCGACCAAGACGATCAGAAAGCACTCGAATGGATAAAAGCGGCGGCCAGCCAGAATCATGATGATGCACGGTATACACTTAATTTCATCTATGGTACCGCCATGGACGAAGATGGGGACCGCAAGAAAATAGAATGGATGGAAAGAGTGGCTGAAAGAAATGTTGATGCACAGTACCAACTTGGAATTATGTACAGAGATGGTATCGATGTTGATCAGGATAGCTTCATATCGTTCAAGTGGTTAGTAAAAGCGGCAGAGCAAAACCACTGGAAGGCACAGTACAACATTGGGCTAATGTATAAAGAAGGAAGAGGAACCGATCAAGACAATGGTAAAGCGTTTGAATGGATGAAGAAAGCAGCCATCAGTGATCACCCATATGCACAGTATCACGTCGGTATCATGTACAGGGACGGTAGTGGTATCAGTCAGGACAAAGTTGAAGCATTTAAATGGATGAAAAAGGCTGCCGAACAGAATAACCCTGAGGCTCAGTACAATGTTGGTGTAATGTACAAATATGGACGAGGAGTCGACCAGAGTGCCAAGAACGCTTTCCATTGGCTTAAAGAGGCCTCCGAGCAGAATCATATCGAAGCTCAATATAATATTGCGCTCATGTATAGCGATGGTGCACATGTGAAGAAAGATATGGCCAAAGCGTCTGAATGGATGAAGAAGGTAGCGGAGAAGGGTCATAGCGATGCGCAATACCGTCTCGGGCTCATGCACAAGGCCGGTGATGGAGTCAAGCAGGATGACTTTGAAGCACTTGAGTGGGTAGAGAAATCGGCCAACCAAAACTGTAAGGACGCGCAATTTTACCTGGCGAACGCCTATAAAAACGGCGAAGGAGTGAAAAGAGATAGTCAAAAGGCAAAGGAATGGCTTCGAAAGGCTAAA
Organism: Saksenaea vasiformis B4078; assembly: GCA_000697055.1. NCBI lineage: Eukaryota > Fungi > Mucoromycota > Mucoromycetes > Mucorales > Saksenaeaceae > Saksenaea > Saksenaea vasiformis. Next base: position 3,689 of record JNDT01001069.1, read on the forward strand.
AATCAGAGCAGTTGTAAAGTGTCTGATGGAGAGAGCATCAGCACTAACCGCTTCCTTTTTTTGAAAAGAAAAGCAAACACGTTTTTCAAGTGGCGAGGTCGAGGAAGTGGAGACAGTGCAAGTAGCAAACTCAGTATGGAGAGTCATGATAGTCGAAGCTCTTCGATACTTAAAGGCCCACACGGGACTTCATAATGCACAAAACTGTAAAGCGCAACATGTATGCTGTCATCCATTTGCCCGTTTTTCGTGTTAAGCAAGGCTTCAAATTGTGTATTGCAGATTATATATTATTATAGCTAAAGTGATCTTTGCACATTGATACATCAGGGTTGAACATGAAATAAACAAACTAAATCTTTGTCATTAGAAACCAATCTTATTAAGCCGTAAGGATGCGCATGCTCGTTCGATATAGGACTCTCAAATACAGACCAATTCTCGTCCCTTGAATGATTCGTTTGATTTTTACGGAAACTGCCGGTCTTTGCAATTTTGTGTCAGCACTTTCCGCTTATAGAATATATTTTTGCGTTACTCTATACAAGATGTGCGTCTGTGAAGAGTCAAGTTTGCGTAACGAGAATTGGGTATGCAATCATTAGTATACGATTTGACAACACCTTCATCTCCTACTTGCATCAACTCGCTCTCCCGGTGGAGGCAAAATGGGTATAGAGTAGCGTAAAATACATTTATGGGTGGTAAATGAACCAAAACTTGGGTGCCACTTTATTTAAGCCTTAAATGGCGATACTGCCGACCGCGGGAGCTGGCCCCGTGCCATGTCCAGCGGGTTCGGCGAGAGGGAATCCCTGCGGCGATGACCAGTTCTAGAGTTTTAACGCACTGTAGAGGACTTGGAGCGATACAATGTCCGGCTATGTATTGCAGAAGATGAATGATAGAGTATGTGCAACAACATTTACTTTAATGATGGGCGAAAAGCACCATCACAGCCAAGACGATTCGTGACAGAGGCCTTGAAGGCTAAATGGGACAAAAATAACAGGAGTGATTCTGTGTATGTGATGCATTGGCATCCTTACTAGGATGTTCTTTGAGAAACAGAGCCGAAGGAAAAGAAAGAATCCTGATTCCTGTTAAGCACCCATTACATCATGTCATCTAAAGCAAACGTGGCAACCACACATTGGAAGTAATAAGTCGGAACGGCGAACCAACAGTGCACCAGTGAAATGTACTGCAGTTGATGCGTCAGGGTTCGTCTTCCACTCAAGGTTAAGACTCCAGCACACAAAAAGGACTCTTCCGACGTAAACTTTATTTCGAGCTAACGCCAAGAGTTGAAAAGCAACGAGGAATTGTGAGATAAATCCATTATTTCCGGGTGCATACGTCTTAATGAGTCCTTTGGGCCACTTACACAAGGGCGTCTGGATGTGTGCAAATTCTAGGAAACGGAGCATCAACCGACATTCAAAACTTTAAAGGAAATTTTGCTTGTGCCCCCGCTGCTCCAACAGCCAAGCTTTGAAAACCCTTCCAGTATAGACACTAATAAGCCCAGTGCAAGTCGTAGGCAGTGCAACACCAAGCTTAACCTGCAAGAAACGCCACATCGCCTTGGTTAAATGCTTCTGAGAAAAAGTTACCAAATGACCAAGACCAGATATAGAGTATTACAAAGTTCAGCCTCTGTAGCACGCATCCAATGCTTTTCTGGCAGACTATGCAAAGATTTGAACTTGTGTACACCAGGATAGCGTTCTCGGACATTCCTCATACTTCTAACCTTCCGAATGCTGAGCCATCTTTCTATAGCCTTGTAACGTACGAGATAATAGTCTAGTGCAGAGTAAACAAAAAGTGCTCTTCGTGCCTGGAGTTTCCGTTGATTACGTTTTTCGCTCGATATAGAAAGGGACTAATGCAAATCAGTTAACAATTCTGCTCCGGATCAGACTATGCACTTCTACTTAACTTCATTATATACATCGGTTATCGCGAGAATATATGTCATAGTCTGGCCATCTCGCCTTGTTACGCGTAAACACTGGATAGATATGGTATGAACCCTGTAACCTTTCGGAAACTGCTAAATTGAGATCTTGATAAGCCAAGAAAGTTTACTTAAAAGCCAAGCAAGACGATCTAAGCCCGTTATTCTCTCTTATCACTATGGGTTCTTCGAACAGATGGGGCATTTTGGAATTCGAGGTAGTATCATGTTCGTTATACATATGCTTTAACTTTTACTCTAGGAATATTCCACGACCGTGTTGTCTGACACATGCAAAGAGATTATTCAAGACCGTGCATATGGCCTCCATTTTGACGGGAAACCTGCCAGAGAACCTGCATTAAAATTCAAGTACGCTGACAATGTCTTCAATTCGACCAATGAGTATCCATTTCATAACCCACTTCGCGAACACGGATGCTCAAAGTCTGTCAACAAGGATAATTTTGAAAATGAAGTGCTTCTTGATCCCAATTTTCGTGATATTTTCTTGATGACATTTGCATACGATGCCGCCGCAGCTACTTCGTGCCACACGCAGGACTGCATTCAGCCGCAAGAACAACAGAAAGCAAGGGAATACGACATCTCTTACATTGCCTGCGCAGAAGTATAATGATATCAGCTTCTTTAGTGAAAAATCGCATTTATTGTTTTTATTTAGGTGCGAATTGCGCCAGAATCAGTTACAGGAAACGAAGAATTTACGGGTTCCATTCAACAAGCTCTGAAAGCAGATACAAATGAAGAGAAGCATTCTCTGTTGCAAAAGGCGTTTGGGCAGTTCGGTTATTATTATCCATCCGTAATTCTACTGGGTAAGATTTGGGATATGTGAATTTAGGAAGTGACGTATATGAAGGTGGGAGACTATTTTGTGAACGATCGGAGCAAAAGGGTCAACAAGACGCAGCGGGAATATTGCCGCGTGGCAAGGAGGCTGTCTCGAGCGATGTCGTAGCGTCAAATATCATCAAAGCAAGAACGAGTGCTGGACATTGGGGAGTTACAGGTATGATGGGGTACTTATAATTTGCAATTTATAACCATCTATAAATATGCTAGGTGGCGATGTCGAACTGCTACTTTATAATGACGTTCAGAGCTGGAAGGAAAGTATTCAGACCAGGCCTGCAGTAATTGAATTTAAGGACATGAGACCGCTGTACGAACTTTTGGATCAAGAAACGCGTCTCCTAGTTCAGGACATCTATAACTGGAGATTCATAAACGAAAAATGCATCTTATATAATTGCCCGACCGAAATTATGGCAACAAGTCTGAGCATCCTCCACCGTAACGTGCCTCTCTGCAGATTTCAATATCCATCATCTACGGCTTTGGAAGAAAGCCGATTGGAAGAAGAGAATGGTATAATAGATATACATATCGTGGCTTGGTAACATCTCCTTTGTTATAGACCAGGTGCTATTCTACCTGGATCCCACTAGAATTTCAAAGGACATGTACGAAGATCGCGTGCATCCAGGTTCCTTTAGCTTCGTTGCAAAAACTGGAAACCGTGCTTATGATCGTGTGAGATACGGAGATACTGTCTATATTCAGTTGGTACATCCTCTCTCTGACGGTCACGTAAAACAGTTCATTTCGCTATCGCCGTCGATACATTCCGCTATCTATCAAAATGAAAGCGAAAATGAGGCCTTAAAGGAAGATTACTTCATTGTTACGGCATCACAGCTATCGCCCGAGTATATCCAAGCGTGGTAAACTTATTGCAGTATATGTCTACATATCAGTAACTCCGTTATAACAAATACATCAGGACAATCACTAGCAATATCTCAGATAACTACAGTGACTATGTGGCTGTAGATGATGATATAATTCTACAGACTACCATTGGTACTGAAGACAACGCTATGATCGTTTATCTATGCGCGACACCGCAGCAATTTTTGCACGATATGGCGATTGGCATTCAGAGAACAGCGAATTCGTCGCTGTTCAATGCCCGAACTTCACTAATTGCTGCAAGCACGAAATATGACAGCGATACATATAGTTCCTGTTGGCGCATTGAATCGAACGGAATACGTCCTCGCAAGGTTCTGTCATCAGAGACGGTCGATGTTCTACTTGGTCACTGGAATAAGGGCATTCAAATTAGTGGCCAATTGTCCACTTCTATTGCTTTGGACATTTCTGATTTTGACTACCAACAAAGCACGGCATTTGCACTTTCCCAAGAAACAGCTTTCATTTCTAGACACCTTAAAGCCAGAAATGACATATACACCGAATACTTGGAAGATACGCCTGAAAATAAGATGGGTCTGATATCCAGCGCGACGCTTGATGCCGCCTTTCGAACACACTTATCCCCACAATTGTTCAATAACGAAAACCAGAAGCCGGTTTTACCAAAGATCAAATCCAAGACGTGGAGATTGATGTATGCTCCATGTTATGAGGTGAGCAGGATGTTCCTTCTGACATTAGAAATTAATCCACACACTACATTAGCTTTGCATTCGCGAAAGTGTTGAACCAAGCGCGTCATTTGTTGGCAGAGTCGAAAGCGCTCTGCGTTGCACTTCTGAAAGACAAAAATACAAAGAACTTGAGGCAGTCTTTCAAGAGTTTGGGCATTTCTACCCAACGAAGATAGTGCTTGGTAAGTGGTCCATAGTGAAAGAGGTAGTATAACGTTGACATTACGTAGGCGGAAGAATTTTGGTTGAATCTGATCCAGATTTTGTAAGCAGTAGCCATTCAGACTCGAGCTATGTATCAGACTATTCAAAAAGATATATAATCTCTACATTTCAAGATGCTTTGCACAAGGGATGGCGATATAAAGTTCTTGGTATTTCTACACATCTATCCACGTGTCGCTAATATTTTGCTTGTTCCCAGGTGGTGATCCCTCGCTTTTGCATGCTCCAAATGACCGTTGTTCACCATCCCTTTCCAAAACTGACGTGGGAAGATGGATGGCGTCTATTCCATCAAACCCGAAGATCATCCAACTCAAAGAGCTTGTTCCCACATACCATCTTTTGCCAAAACGCCTGAAAGATGTTGTAGAGCACATGTTTAAGTTCGATCTTCAACATCGCTTTAAAACTCACGTCAACTTTGATCACAAGATGTGCATTAGTCATAGATTTGACGTAGCATCGGAGCTGTACACAATACCAATATTTTCCGAGGACAACGCTGCGCAGTATAGACTCTGGATCATGTATGCACATGGCTACGGAGCCAGCGAAGACCATATCAAAGCCTGCGAATGGTTTACAGACGCAGTCGTCCATTGTGACTCTAACGCTCAGTACAATCTTGCAGTCGCATTCAGAGATGGAAAGGGAGTATATGACAACCTTGTAAACGCTTTGGAATGGTTTACAAGGGCAGCTACGCAAAACCACGCCAATGCTCAGTATGCTCTTGGTATAATGTACAGAGATGGTGGAGACGTGAACAGGGACTACCTTGCAGCCGCTAAGCTGTTCGAGAAAGCTGCAATTAGTGAACATGCGGGCGCACAATGTGCCTTGGGATCATTATACAAGGACGGTATTGTGGTGAATCAAGACCATTACGAAGCATTCAAGTGGTTTAAGAAATCCGCTGATCAAGGATATAAAGAAGCGCAGTACAATGTCGGGATTGCCTACAGAGAAGGTCATGGTATAAAGCAAGATTATAATATGGCATTTGAATGGTTCAAGCTTTGCGCTGATCAAGGCTACGATCCTGCTTATAATGGTCTTGCGTTTCTGTACAGTTATGGTGAAGGTGTCGAACAAAATCACGCCGAAGCATTAAAATGGCTTACCAAAGCAGCTAAGGGCAACAATGCCAAAGCACAATACAACCTTGGAGTTACATATAGGAGAGGCGCAGGTGTTGATCAAAATCTCCAAAAAGCATTCGATTACTTCCGGAAGGCTGCTGAACAGGATGACGATGATGCGCAATACAGCTTAGGAGATATGTATTGTCATGGCGAAGGAGTACGACAATCGTACAAGGATGCATTTGAATGGTGGATGAAGGCAGCTGCTCGAGATAATGCTGAAGCGCAATACAGCCTTGGGTATATGTACTACCATGGATATCATGTAGAAAAAGACCAAAAGGAAGCATTTCGCTGGTTCAATAAGGCTGCGGATCAAGATCATCTTGATGCTTGCTATAATGTTGGTATCATGTATAGCGATGGTAACGGCGTGGATCGGAACAGCTCTGAAGCGTTCAAGTGGTTAAAGAAGCTTGCCGAACAGAACGACCCCAAAGCGCAGTATAACGTTGGCATTATGTATCGAGATGGGAGTGGTGTTGAACGAGATGAGGGAAAGGCTTTTGAATGGATAAAGAAAGCGGCCGACCAGGACGACAATGACGCTCAGTACACTATTGGCCTTATGTACAACGATGGTCAAGGCGTGAATCGAGATCGTGATAAAGCATATGAATGGTTCGAAAAGGCAGCTGCCAACATGAACTTTGACGCTCAGTTTAAGCTTGGCATGCGCGGTGGGGAATGTGACCGGAAAAAATCTATCCATTGGTTAAAGAAGTCGGCAGATCATGGCCATTCCGAAGCACAATTTGCCTATGGGAGTATGTACGATACGGGCGAAGGAGTGGAACGCGATAGGTCAAAAGCGTTCCATTGGTATAAAAAAGCAGCAGATCAGGGACATGCCTTAGCGCAGTTCCGCCTTGGTAATATGTACCGGGTAGGAAGTGGTGTGAGACTCGATAAACAGAAGGCGCTCGAATACTACGTACGGGCGGCCGACAAAGGAGTAGAGGATGCACAGTTTAATCTCGGTGTTATATACGAGGAGGGTAAAGAAGTACAACGCAACTACGTTGAAGCTTTCAAGTGGTTCAAAAAAGCAGCTGAGAACGGCTCTGCAGCTGCACAATTCAACGTTGGCGTTATGTATCACCAAGGAGAAGGTGTGGAACAGAGTGATACAAATGCTTTCTTATGGTATAAGAAGGCAGCTGAACAGGGCTCTGCCAAGGCGCAATTCAAAGTCAGCAATATGTACAGGCAGGGGAAGGGCGTAGAACAAGATCAGAAAAAGGCACACGAGTGGGCCGAAAAAGCAGCTCTCCAGGGAGTTTCTGAAGCACAATTCAGTCTCGGTGTCGCGTATGACGATGGAAAGTCGGTTGAACAGAACGACTCAAAAGCTTTCTACTGGTACAAGAAGGCAGCTGAGCAGGGGGTCGGTACCGCACAATTCAACCTTGGCAATATGTACCTTCAGGGGAGAGGTGTGGAACAAGATATGGCAAAAGCATTTGTATGGTATGAAAAAGCAGCTCTCCAGGGAGTTGCAGAAGCACAATTCAACCTCGGCAACATGTACAGACAGGGGAGAAATGTGCAACAAGATATAGCAACATCAATCGAATGGTATGAAAAGGCAGCTTGCCAGGGAGTTGCAGAAGCACAATTCAACCTCGGCTGTATATATCATCAGGGAGAAGGCGTACAACAATCTTCGTTGAAGGCATATGAATGGTTTAAAAAAGCAGCTGAGAATGGCATCTCTGAAGCACTATTTGCTCTTGGTGTCATGTGTGAGGAAGGTGACGGCGTGGGGCAGAGTGATAAAAAAGCCTTCCAATGGTATAAAAGGGCAGCTGAACAAGGTCTTGGTAAGGCGCAATTTAACGTTGCCAATATGTACAATCAGGGAATGGGAGTGACAATGGATCGTCAAAAAGCCCGGGAATGGTACGGAAAAGCTGCCAACAACGGCGTTGTCGAGGCACAGTTCAACATTGCTGTTATGTTGAACCTTGGTGAAGGAGTAACGAGCAGCAGTGCAACAGCTGCAGGACATTCCGAACATACGAATGAAGAGAGCACTAAAAATCCGCAATTTACGTCTGGATACGCTTACTCTCATGAAAACGACATGGAGAGCAACAATGCAGGGGCATTCGAATGGTTTAGAAGAGCAGCTGAGCAAGGTGAAGCTCAGGCACAATTTAACATTGGCGTTATGTACAGCCAAGGCGAAGGTGTAGAATGTAGCGATAGTAAAGCCTTTGAGTGGTTTGAGAAGGCTGCTATCCAGGGAGTTTCCCAGGCACAAGTTAACGTTGGGACTATGTATCTTGCGGGTAAAGGCGTGGAGCGCAACACAGAAAAAGCGTACGAATGGTTCTTGAAGGCTGCAAACCAGGACGTTTCCGCCGCACAATTTAACCTCGGAGTTATGTATAATAACGGCGATGGTGTAGAATGCAACGCGAAAAAAGCATTCGAATGGTTCAAAAA